>BOSO01011958.1:0-42808 GCA_018403395.1 Gorsachius goisagi | reverse complement strand
AGAATTTCTTCCTTATATCTAGTCTAAACCTACCCTGCTCCATCAGTCTAGAATAACGTACTTCTAGTTTTAAAACATTCTTTAACATACTCTGTCTCTAATATAGCTATACTCACAAAGAAATGCAGAAAAATATTCTTTATTGGCAGAGAAGTTTTAGCAGCTTGTTCCTTTCCATGGCAGAAAGGAGATAAAAATCAAGGAACGCCATTCCTGGGTGCTTTCAATGTTGACATAGCATACAAACTGTAAAAGCAGTTTTGTTGTACATATACAAACCAGCATCTGCAAAGAAAAAGGGCAAATGAAATACCTCCTTGTAGGTGAAGGGAGTCTCCCATTATATCCTAAAGTACATACAAAACGAGTATTAAACAAACTGGCACAAATGTACAGCATTTAAAGGCAGGCATCAAGACAATCCATCTCATGTTACTGTTGAATTCACACTGACAGTGGAGACCGCTTGTGACAAAGATCACAGGATTATATTTATCTCCAAGCTTTTATTTAAAGCATTTGCCTTCACAACTTCGATGGAGGACTCCTTTAAAAGGTACTTGCAGGACAGTAAGTGGTTCCTAGCTTAAAGATCTGTTCTGTTATCAGACCTGAAAATGCCCATTTCTCCTCCCCACAAAAGACAGACCAGTTGGCCTGATTTACCTTAGAAACCATCTAAAAGCAGGAAGGATGCTGGAATTTCGTAAGACAGTTACAGACATAAAAACCTTTCAGGTCCCCCACGAGTAACTTGTCAGTGACAAGTTTATCGAAGTTGGATTAGCAAGAATTATTGCCACTTCTTTACAAGCCTTATATAGTCAGAAGAAAAGCCTTGAGATACACAGACTTAAAAACCTGAAATTGAAAATTTACATAATGAACTATAAAAGTTGACAAGAACTGCTACAAGTTTATTTAAGCTTAGAAGGAGCTACTAGGCAGAGGTAGTGGTAGGAGCTAATATTAACCACTTTATCACCTGTCCCCATTATCTCCCAGGGGAGACAACACATTTTTTATTGCTGTAAAACACAAAAAGGTTAAGCTGCGAGAAAGCAGGAAATGAAAAAAACCCCAACATCTTAAAAACTGGGAGGGGGGGCAAGGTTGTCATGCCAGGAACACAGTTAGAGCCATGCTGTAAGTGAGAAGAGAATTGTAACTGGTTCCAATAAAGCAGCTGTAGTTAAGGATTAGGTAGCAGCCTGTCTTTTTACTGGCGTTAAACTTTCATTAACTTCTGTGTTACAACAGATGAGTTCTGCCTGTCAAGCACTTGTAGGATTTAATATCTGTAAACACTTTGAGCTTTCCTCCATCTAACCATTAAGAACGATCTCAGCTTTCTCATTGGTAGGTTAGAGTCAAAGCTGCAACTTTTCATCAGCCTTCTTTTATCCTAAAGGCTTTACCATTCACACAAATAACCACGCCTCAGAATAACTCCAATCCCAAGAATACACAGCCCCCAACACAAAATGCATGACAGTCAGTCAACACATTACTGTTATGTACTCAAACAGATTTCAGTTTTACTTTGCATGCTTATTCACCGCAATTCCTCCCAACTCCTAAGAATAAACCAAGATTTGTCTCCCATTTGCCTTACTCTTTAAAGACTGCAACAGCACCAAGATTAAATACTCAGAATTTCCCCAGAAAACTCAGATCTGCAACCAGGAATGCTATGCTTGTGCAGTGAGCCCGTATCTTCTGTGTTTACAGACCAGAGATTTCTTATCAGGGAGTTCTGGTGATTTATTTTTTTTTTTTAAAAAACTTTCCACCCTATCTTTCATACAGCTGAGCTAAGTCCTCCTACTTAACACAGCTTCCAGCTATATCATGGGAAGAAAACTACTGTCCACTCTCATGAATAGACATCTAAAATCAGATCTAATCAAATGGTGTTTAATGAATACTGAGATACAAAAGAAAAAAAATACTTTGTCTCTGTACAACAGAGATAACAGCAAAAAGAATTTTTGCTGGAACATGTAACATCTTTTTCATTTCCCCTGACACCATTTATAGCACTATGCCAGTTATTTTAACAGTAGCTACACAGTAATCCACCATACAGTTGGAACACAAATAATTTCCTGCACATCTCTACACACACACACAAAGCTGCTCAGTTAGCAAAATTCTTTTAAGTTGTAAAAAAGTCATTAACAAATACTTCTTTTGCCAAATCACTGTTTCAGTTACACACACAATTTATGTCAGTTTTATACTAAGATACAGTTTAGAGTTTTGGTTTGGGTTTCTTTGTGAATACGAAGCCACTACAAAGATAAGCCTCCCAATTATCTTTAAACAAAACAGTTTGTCAGAACTATCTGTGGAGGCTAACATCTCAAGTTTGCTTTGAGACAACAGGTTAGTAAAAACAAGGCCTTAAATAATGACCACAGTGCAGAGACAACTCACATTTGGAAGAGATTTCTGAAAGGAGCAGAAGAGCAACATTAGTTTGAAACAAATCTGAACCTGAAAGAACATGCTGCTTAACTTCTTGGTGGGGCTTATGCTTAACGTGAAATGTAAATCAGGAAAATCTTGGATCTTTAGGACAGTGCGCTAACTGCCAGCACTACGTATGCCCAGTTTCCCAGGCCACTCTCACTAGCAGCACAGTGTCACTAGGAAATAACAAGGATTAGTATCTGAGGGTTGAGTTAAATTCTAGCTTTTCTCAACAGCATGTCATTGACTGCCTTTTGATGACCTGCAGATTAGGACAAACTGTTCATAGTTTTTAGCTAGGAAAGAAGTTAGGATCATTTCAGTTTTGCTGTTTGAGCAAGCTCAATTATGTGCTCGTCAAACTGCTACTTCTTTACTGATGCTAAAAGGAAGAGAAGAGCTGCGTAAGTGATTAAAACACTCACGAGTCCAAAAATTAACCTGTTGTAAGTTGTTGTTCTGATTCTGATGAACTACTCATCCTTAACAGAACTAGACAGAAGCATGCAATTCAGACCACGAATGCGTAACAGAAAGCCAACACAAATCACCAAATCAGAGAAACGCCTGAAAACAGGTCTTCCCAGCACATCACTTATTGCCGAGAATCACAGAATGGTTTGGGTTGGAAGAAACCTTTAAAGGCCACATCGTGCAACCCGCCTGCAGTGAGCAGGGACATCTTCAACTAGACCAGGTTGCTCAGAGCCCTGTCCAACCTGACCTTGAAGGTTTCCAGGGATGGGGCACCTACCAGCTCTCTGGGAAACCTGGTCCACTGTTTAACCACCCTCATTGTAAAAAACTTTCTTCCTCATACCTATTCTAAAATCCACCCTCTTTTAGTTTAAAACCATTACCCTTTGTCCTGTCACAACAGGCCCTGCTAAAAAGTCCATCCCCATCTTTCCTATAGGCCCCCTTTAAGTACTGAAAGGCTGCAGTCAGGTCTCCCCACAGCCTTCTCTTCTCCAGGCTGAACAAGCCCAACTCTCTCAGCCTGTCCTCATAAGAGAGGCGCTCCAGCCCTCGGATCATTTTTGTGGCCTCCTCTGGACCTGCTCCAACAGGTCCATGTCCTTCTTGTGCTGAGGGCTCCAGAACTGGACTGCAGGTGGGGGCTCACCAGAGCGGAGTAGAGAGGCAGAATCACCTCCCTCAGCCTGCTGGCTATGCTGTTTTTGATGCAGCCCAGGATACAGTTGGCCTTCTGGGCTGCGAGTGCACATTGCCAGCTCATGTCCAGCTTTTCATCCACTAGCACCCCCAAATCCTTCTCCGCAGGTCTGCTCTCAATCCCTTCATCCCCCAGCCTGTATTGATACAGGGGGTTGCCCCAACCCAGGAGCAGGACCCTTGGCCTTGTTGAACCTCATGAGGTTCACATGAGCTGACTTCTCAAGCTTGTCCAGGTCCCTCTGTATGGCATCCCATCCCTCAGGTGTGTCAACTGCACCACTCAGCTGGACACTTGAGGGTGTACTCAATCCCACTGTTGGTGATGATATTAAACAGTACTGATCCCAGTACAGACCCCTGTGGGACACCACTTGTCACCAATCTCCATCTGGACATCTACTACCCTCTGGATGCGACCATCCAACCAATTTCTTATCCACCGAATAGGGCATCCAGTAAACCCATCTCTCCCCAATTTAGAGAGAAAGACATTATGGGGGCCCATGGAGTCCTTCATTCACAGATAGCAAGTCTAGGAGGGCATCTTTCCTCACTGTCTCAATATACACTTGTGACAAGAAGTTATCTTCCAAATTTCAAGTAATTCCCCAACCTGCTTGTCATAGCAGTATGATATTCCCAGCTGGGTGATTGGTAGTAGACACCTACTACAATATATCCTTTGTCCTCCATCCCCCTAATCCTCACCCAGAGGCTCCCAACCACATTACTGCTAACTGTAAGGGTTGTACAATGACACCTCTCCCTTACGTATAGCACGATGCCTCCACCTCACCTGCCCTGCCTATCCCTCCTGGGCAGCCTGTAGCCCTCCATCCCAGAACTCCAGCCAGAAGTCTCACTAACACCAATGATGCTGTAGCTCTGGGAACTGACCAAGGCTTCCAGCTGAAGCTGACAGCTGTGTGTAGAGGCAGAGGGCACCCCAGCCCCCCTTAACCCTTTCCTTCCCCATGAGGAGCTGGGGAAGCTGTTGAGGGATGGGGTGGAACACTGGGAGCCCCTACATTCCCTCCCGGGAGACGCCCAAACAGAAGGTCTGAGCTAGCAACCCCAGAGAGTCCTTAGCAACCAACAGGTGTAACGGACCACACCACTGCCAGCAATGTGGTTCCCACTGCACGGACTCTTGGCTCCCCCGAAGCCCCGGATGCTTCGGCCTCTTGCTCATCCTGAAACCTTCTACCCTCAAGGTAAGGACCAACCCTGACCCCTGCAGCCTGGGGATGCTCTTGGGGGCAAGAGCAGAGGTGACTGCTGGCAATCGCTCCCATCTCTCTCTCGGGCTCAGAACCTGTGCCGAGCGGCCAGGCAGGAGCAGCCCCTCCCCACAGCCTGGGCACCCCCAGCAGGGGTGGCACCCCAGGCACCCCCATCTGCCCTGGCACCCTGGTACCATCAACATCCCTGACCCCTGTCAGTACCGCCATGTCCCCAGCATTTTTAGCACACGGGTTCAGAAATCCTGTGTGAGCATCCCTGCCCTTGCCCGTGATGCATGCCCAGTAAATACAATTTACAGAGAATTTCCCAAATACTTGGGGCCACCTCCCCTGTTTCACCTCCTGTAAGCGAGTCTCCTCCCTGGTCTGCAACCCTGTCCCCACTGGCACAGCAGCTCACCCTGCTAGGAGTGCCCCAGCCACAACCTCCCCACACGCCTGGCACAGAGCTGGGGGACATCAGCAATTGGGAGACATCCGTGATGGGGGCTGGCTCCGCGGGTGCCCCTGGAGGGTCCCCCCGGCCCAGCATGGCTCCCACTTACCTATGCAGATCTGTACATGGCTCCATGCAGCTGCTTCTTTGATCTCCGGGTCTTCTGCTTCAAGTGGATGAGCACCAACCCACTGCCACCAGACATCTCCATGCTCAGCCACCGTGCTGCATATCTGCCAGGTGCTGCCTTGTGGGGTCCCTGGGGCTGGGGGACCCCTCCAGCCCGGATGGCCCCTGGGACACTCCAGGGCCAACAGCAACGCTTCACACCCATCAACCTTCAAGGGAGAGTGGTGACCTCAGCCTCCCCGGTGCTGCCACCATGCTTTCCTGGGTACCAGGACATGGAGAGGAAGTTTGCAAATCTCAGTCTGTCCGACACGGCCATCCCAGTGGGGGCAGCCCAGAGCAGCAGCATCCCCCTGGGCAGCCATCTCAGCCACTGTGCTGGCCCCCACATCCAAGCCGTTGGGGACCCAGCAGGTAACCTCCCATTGCCCAGTGACATGCTAGTGGATCGCTCCATGGTCAGCCAGGATGGTCCCAGCAGGGTCCCCATGCCTGGGGGCCCTGGTGACACCAGCAAAGCCATCTCCCACAGCAACATCAGCTCACTTTCACTGCCCATGGAGCTGCTTACCGCTGACTATAGCGCTCCAGAGACCTCCAACACAGACCAGAGCCTCGAGCAATTCAACGTCATCGGGATGGGGCCTCAGGAGCCTTGGTGGGACAGAGGGATGGACCTACCACCAGCCCAGCCTGGCAAGCTAGAAAAGCGGGGGATAAAGCGGAAGAGCACCTTTCCAAACCCACCCAGCAAGCGCAGGGCTCTTGCAGCCAGCACTCGGGTGGGAAACTGGGATTAGAGCCACAGCAGGCATGGGGGGTGGGGGGTGGGGGGGTGGTGAGTGAAGCTGGGGGGCAGGGGTGCTGCAATAGCTTTCATGACACCTTTGCTCTTGTTTTTTCATGTGGCATGCTAAACTAAACAGTGACTATTAACTTCAAGAAAAAGTGAAGCCACCGAAACAGCTACAAAAAGTCAGTTTATGCAGTATTTTAATACAAACAGAAATCACTGTAACTAAAACCCAATCTGAACTACACCTGCTAGCAGAAAAATCCCACTTTCAAGCAGTAAAAACCATCAAGTTCAGTTTCATACAGACCAGTATCATCAATCCAGTTTTTACAGTATTCTCCTAAAGGGAAGAAAAACAATACTGCCACTGCCCAATAAGCGAAGCATTATCTTTATGCAGACCTGTACAATTCCACACTAAACAAGACACTGACTAACGTTAAGTGCAGTGCTCTGTTGGAAAACTACAGTCGCTGTTAATCACTAAGTACATTCTTTCTGCCCTTCTCTCCCCCCCTTTTAGCACTGTTAGCTTCACAAAACAGAAGGAGGGAGAACTTGTTAGTTTTCCATTCAGCAGGTTAACCTGTTTCTCCTGCTGTACATAGCAGCAAGAAAAAAAAAAGACACTAACAAAAAAAAAAAGCAAGGAATGAACAGCCAAAATGATAAACACCAAATGCTCACCTACTCCAACAGTGGGTATTTAGGGAAATATCCTCAGGACTACTTCAAAGGTAGTGCAGAGACTGCCTGAACTAGAAGTTATGTCTGCACATTCGATAGCTATGCACATCTTCAGTCTCTTCAACCACTACTGACAGCAAGTGTCACAGTCCAATTCGGCACTGAGGGGAGGGGGGAAAAAAAATCCCACCCAAACCTGAGTTATTTTACACTTACTGCCCAACAACTGGGTGCCAACTTCAACTGCCATAAAGAAAAGTTACTAATTTACTGCCAGCCTGCGCTATATCATTTATTTCATATACCTTCATCACATCACCTCTCGATTTCCCTAAAAACAAGGCCTAAGATGTTTAGGTTAGTATCCTACCTTTATATTCTAAGATTTTCAACCACCTTAAGCATTAATTCAGTCTATGACCAGATTTTACAGAACGTATATTAATTTACTAGTCAAGAAACTAGGTCAACAGTTTTCTGAAATCCATGCAGATTCATTCTCTGCAAACAAGCAGAAAAAGGCAATGATGGTATGCTGGGGTTTTCTTTGGTTTTAACTCTTCTGCCTTTATTAGAGCAAGACTGTTCTTCAGAAGCTTCATGGTTTTTCTCAGTTTCATCACAACCTTTTGTTCCTATCCCCAAACTACTGGGAATTTCAATTTCCCTCTCCTCAGTTGCAATGAACGTCAAAACTGTTTGTATGGTTGTACAAGGCTCTCCTCTGGCTCAGAGGGACCACCAGTTGTGCTTTGTGGGGTTGGCGTTCGTTTTTGGGGGTTGTTAGTGTTGTTTTTTTACTTGTTAAACAGCACTGTCTAATAAATTAAATAAAAGACAAATGTTTGGCTGCTGCATCTTCTATTCCTTAGCTAGCATACTATTTTTAGACAAAAAAAAAAAAGTCTACCATAAACCAAGAAGTCCAGTAGCAAAGCTTGCCACTTTGGCTTCTAAATTTGTAGTGAGCACAAATTCATTTTGGATCAACAGATGATAGGAATCATCACATTCAGACCTATAAATGACAAAATTATTAAAGTATGTATAAAAATGGAGAACTAGCAGTAGTATCATCCTCCTGTCCACACTTCACCTGTTTGGATAACGGTGTCAGCAAACCTGAATCCACCATCTCGAACTCCCATCTCACACCAACAAGGACACATAGCATTTTGTCGCCACATCTTAAGAAGGCAGGGGAGGGAAGAACGGGACTTCACACTCCTTTGGATTGAAAGTATTAAAATTAGGAGGTAGGTTGCTTTTTTGTTTTACTTACATGCAAGATGTCATTAAACACAATGCCTTTTTCACAAAGCCAAGAACACTCACACATAGCTACGCTCTCCCTGTCTTCATGCACAGTACAGAGGTTCTACATTTATTTAGCAACAATAGTGAGCCCTCTGCAAAGGTTTGCTGTAAGTTCAGAACAGAAGAACAGCCTACATTTCTGTTTCCTTCCTTCTGCAAGGTTGAGTCACATCCTCAGGTCTCCTTTTAGAAAGCTAACAAGCCATGTTAGAAGGGAAAAAAAAATCTTTAATGGAGAAGCCTTGCATTCAGCACTGACACAGGCCACAGTTCAATTCTTGTGGCTCATTTTCTGCAGTGACACAGACAAGAGAACCGCACGCCTTTTTTGCTGTTAGAAGTAAGATCTGGTGCTCTTCATAGCCAGACAACTTCAAAGGATTTCAGAGATAAATGAAAGGCTTTAACATTTATGAGGAGTGAATTAGTGCAAACAAATTCCTTGAAATTATTATATTAAAGAAAACCCCAAACCAAACTCTCACATATGGGAGAAAGCAGAAAGTTCAACTACCTTTAAAGACAATGCCTTTCTAAAGAGCAGGTTCAGTATGAAATTAAGATCTGCATTTGTTTCCTTTGGTCTCTCCAGCACTTCAAATAAAATAAAGCTTTTACCCTATTATAGTTTAAGACATGACTGCCAGCAGAAGCAGCAGTTCTTGCCTTATTTCCTCTGTTGTTACAACATGCACAGCACCGGGTTAACGTGGGTAAGTTCCCTGGTTAAAACCACTGTAACCCCGCAAGTCGTTTGTTTGAAATCTGGACCAGTTTCCCAAGCCTGTTTTGTGCAGCCCAGCCAGTACACAGGCCAGGGCAAGCAAACTGTTAACTTACTGGTTTTAAGCTCAAGCTTTAGATAGCTACTTCTATTGATACAACCTACTACTACAGTTCATTTCATCACACTGAAATGGATGGACCTCTTCAATTCATCCACGTCACACAGTTGTATGATCAGAACAATTAAGCAATTGTGATTAGAGCACCTCAGTCGACAAAGACAATGAAATAACATCCCAGATCTGCTGGTACAGTTGTTTTTGTCACTGCAACTTCCAACTGTATAGTCCGCCTATCAGATTCTGAAACAAACAATTACGTATCACATAGTATTTAACACTGTGTGTTTAAATAAATACATATTTTATATTGATATATTATAAATAGTATGTTTATATGTATTACACATTAGATTAGGCATTACTATCCACGCCTTCCAGTGAGTCAGAAGCTGGGCAATGAGACAAATGCAAATGTAATAATTTTCTTATAAGGATGATAAGCAGACAGAACCGATCCCCTGTTACCAGGCAAATACACCAGACAACACATTTGCATCCTTTCTGCTTCTGAATAGGCTACAGGCCCTGATATACTGCGTCAATCTCGATATGTACTGTAGTTTTTTTATAAACACAGGTTTAGATAAAACTAATGCATGTAAGTCAACTGCAAAAAGCACAAGTCTCATTAAGCACAGGACAGTTTGGGGGCTGCAGTTTTCAGAAATGTTTTCCAAAATAATTTCCTTGAAGCCTAGCTAGCTATTAAAAAAACACTGCAGCATATTTAAAAACCATGACCATACTATTTCTATGTAAAGATTAAATCAGTGCCATTTTGCAAGGTACATAGAGTCAACTATTTGGCACAGGTGCTACAGCAAAGGAGGAACTAATCGCTAAGTTTCTGGGCTGAGGACACGGCTGTCATGTCAGACAAACTTCCCCAAAAGGTTTTTCTTCTCATAATTAACCTACAAAGTCTGGGGGCTGGGAG
Source organism: Gorsachius goisagi (assembly GCA_018403395.1). Taxonomy (NCBI): domain Eukaryota; kingdom Metazoa; phylum Chordata; class Aves; order Pelecaniformes; family Ardeidae; genus Gorsachius; species Gorsachius goisagi. The sequence goes on along the minus strand of BOSO01011958.1, from coordinate 32,760 downwards.
GTGGAAGGAGGGGTACCCACCTGCCTAAGAAAAGATGATTGCCTTTTTCAAACCTGTTCAAGACACACAACAATAGCCCAGCCAGATTTTCAGAATGACTCCCATATAACTAAGAAATTTATGCCATTATAAAGTCTCAGGCAATAACAGATACTGACAAATGAGAGCTGCATCTTTCAACAGGTATTATCTGCAGCCGATGATAATCATTACTCATCCTAGTTGAAGAAAAAAAATGGGAGATGCTGAATTTACTACTTCTGCTCAAATGATACTGGAAAAGCTTGAAGTATTGACCTCGAAGATCAGTTTCACTACAAAAGTGAGAATTTTATCCTTTTTTTCTGGAAGGACTGTTTTGGAAAGGGTAAGAGTAGTGCTGATGGCTCTTCAAAGAATTCAGGTTTGCTTCTGAACTGTAAACTTTGCTAAGATCGAAAAGGAGTACTTGTCAGAAAACCAGACTTCTACAGGCACACAGCCTGCCCCAATTACAAGTACTGAGAACCACAGCACAGAGGGGAGGGGGGAAAAAAAAAAGTGCACCATGGCCTGTTCAACAAGCTGTCCCTGACTCCAAAGCACAGTTAAAACGAAACCTGTCTGGACTTCTGGCCCAACATTCAGAGCTGAAAACCAGACCCCAACAAGCATGCTTCCAGGATCCCTGAACCTGCTCAGTCAGGAGGATGAGGAAAAAAAAAAAGTTCAAAGATAAAATTCAAACCATTTCCTTTTTGGGCAGTTCTAGCCTCAACTTTGTAGAGATGATTACAAGTATTAATGATGCTAAATGAAGGAAGCAGTAGAATAACAACCAGAGCTATTAGATGCTAACAGTAACAGTTATTCTAAACATTTTGTTTTTACGAGTATTCAGGGGAGAACAAAGCAGAGAAAAGTGTGGTGGGTCAAAGCAAAAGAAAAGACAAAGAATGTTATCTATGTCAGATATTTCCTGAAGTACCAGCAAGAGCTTTCTACATAAATGCCAAGTAAAAGAGGATTAGAAAGGACAGAGCAGTAAGAGTGAAACTATCTGATCAGACATAAACCAAGAGCATGAACCCTACCTTCCAGTTACTTCTATTACACACGTTCCAGGGCGGGACGCAGCCCCGGCGCTTCCGTTGCAGCCTACCCTGTCACAGCCCTCTCAGCAATTTACCAGGCACAGCACAGCTGACAGCAGTAAGGAAGAGATGATGTTACACACAATAACTGGTTGGTAAGAAAAAAAAATACTTTTATTAGGTGCCCTCCTTCAGCGAAGGGCGGCAGATGGAGTGTAGAAATCCCTACTCTGGCACCTCCTAAGGCAAGGGGAAAAAAATAATACCTTAACTAAACCAGCTTTAACTCAAAAAATTACACAAGAGCACAAGCACTTTAAAGAATTAGGGTATTTACAAAATACTAAGGTGGCTATTCAGACATATCTAACAAGGCTTTCATTCACTGTCTTCAATTTTGTTTCCTTTCTCTGAACTTCCAAAGATGAGCTATAACACTAGCTCAAACTAAGATTGAACACTGTCCTCAAAAAAAGATACACTTAAGTACCAACATAAAATAGCTTATTTTTCTTATGATTATGTTATTAAGAAATATCTTGAACTGTAAATCAAATCTGTGTTCACTTACAACACACGATAAAAATTAAACACCCAATCCTTTTGCCGAGAACAGCATTTTACCAGCACCAAAGTAAATACATCTAGCTGTTTTTTTCTAACACTTCGATTCAAAACCAGGAGACAGACCAATTCTAAGCACAACTGTGCTTTTCATTTTAAAGAAAGCCATTGGCTTTCTTTTTTTTTAACATAGAAAAATACTAAGACTGAAGACTACACGTTCTCCGAGGAAGTTAAAGCTATATAACTGTGGAAGCTAAACACAAATTACTTGAAGTTCGTAAGTGATTTTTTGTTCTTTTTCTGAAGCTATTCCATATACATCAGCAACACGAAATTAAGCAGCATTGAATCATTCTGGCAGTGCTGTAAAGCCAACACATTGTGAAAACTGAACTATATTGTATTCGGCATTTTTTATTTCCTGACAACTGTCAGCAGCACATAGTGTGCCCTGATGAGTGAGTGCACGCATGTTTGTCCCCTGGCAGAGAAGATCTGTCCTCAACAGATGGAACAAGAGCGTAAGTAAAGCCTGTATCACTGGTATACCAAAATAGAGGCTTGAAAATCACTTAGATATTTTGGCCAGCAATTAAAATATTAGTTTCCTGAAAATATATGTGGGTTCCACATCAGCTCAAATTTGCTCAGGTTACAAACTGCCCTGCTTGGGTACTGCACTGAGATGTAATATAGCTCACTGTACGGAACAGCGTGTGGACACACGTGCAAGTACATGGGTGCATGTGTGTTTTTATAGACCTATATACACACGCATATAAAAATCTATACACACACAGAGTAATTTTAAAGTACGAACTATATCACCTTATTGCATTCCCACCCTCTGGAGACAGATGGTTGTTGGTTTGTTGGGGGTTTTTGTTTTCCTTTTTAAACAAAGTTTTATCATGACTGTATTTCTTTTTCTTTTTCAGTACTGCTACTCCCAGCTCTCTCCTGACTCACCCACATGTAGCTATGCTTCAGCATGTTGCACTTCATGTTCTTTTGTAAAGCGTCACAATTCTTACTTGAACTTAAGATACTTAAGCTGCATAAATCCACCCACAGAGGTAAAAGTGGGCAGAGCTGACAGCTCATGTAACTAAACACACAAAAAGCCTGCATAAGGCCAGAAAATAGCACCTGAGGCTCTCATTGTTTAAAATCTTTGCTTATGTGTCCTTTCCCACATGAAAGTACCTCAAGTTTGAACACTGATGTTTGTCACATACTCAGTATGACATCAGAAGCCAGCTGTGCTTCTGAGAAACCCAGAGCACAGATTGACTTGGCAGATCAAAAAGCACTCCTGTGATCATCCCCCCACACCCTAACAGGGGAGAAAAATCTCTACCTTAAGACCCGAAAAGAGATTTGCTACCAATGAATGCAAAGCTTTCAAGAGAAAGCAAGTTTCCACCAAATTTAATCTGCAGCAAAAGCGTTCCTACTCCTGCTAGCTGCAAAGCTATCAGCCAAGTATTAACTGAACATAAGCCAACACAGTAGGCCTGGCAAGAAAAGGCAAAAAAAACCACAGCTCCATCAGCAGAGGCTGCTGTTCTTTTCTTTACCCAGGAGTAAACACTTCTTTTTTTTAAATACTATACAGTTTTCTGACCAACATAAGCCTCATTCACAGTATTTCTCTTAACAAAGAAGCTCCCAAGAAAAACTTTGAGTGATGAGTTAGTAAAAGGATTAAAAAAAGCCCCAAACCCTTGAAAAACCCAACAGGGCAGCAAAGGCTTTTTACCCTTCCTTCTAATTACAGAACAAACAGCAGCTTTATACTTCCAACGCTGGTTGATTCGGTTTCTCTTCTAAAGAGAAACTTGAGAAGCCACAAGGCTCTACAATGCAGAAAGCGCTTATGGTTCCTCCTTCCAGTGGCTAGAGAAGGGCAGAGCTATCTGTCAAATTAAACAGCTAAGCAGAGCAATGCGGACGATAAAAGTCCCAACTGAAAAATAAAAATCAGCCCATTCCTTCTTCCTTCACCATAAAGGAGAGAAAGGAATTCATAGCCCACAGTTCTGTTAATAAAGCTGCACACCACTTCGACTTTTCCGTGACATTTAAACACTAAAAATAGGTGTCTTTTTACAACACATGGCAGTTTGGCCCTTTGTTTGGCCCTAAAGCTCTGTGAATGCAGTACAGCTAAGGAATGCATCAAGCTGCATCAATACCGAAAGTTTGTGGGAGTTACTAATACCAGAGTATGAGTTCTTGAGAGTCACACAATGCCAGAATTAATCCCTCCTCATTTCTCTGAACAAGCAACACACTTATACAAGAAGAAACTAGAAATAACTTTGCGTTTTTGACAAAACGAAACAGCCATGTTCTGCTGCTGCAATAAACAGAACCACCTCAAGCTCTGCCATATTCTCCAATTCGGTTATAGCAGCTACATGCCCAAAGGGACTTTAAACGAACACAAGAAACAACTGTGAAGTTAGAGTATAGTATTAAAATGGAATCATAGCAAGAGAAAAGCAGCGAGTTCGATGGGGATGTGGCTGCAATATGTAAACTAGTCTAAAAAGACTCAGGTTCCAGTTGTTTCTAACCATGCAAAATGAGTTGAACTTCCTTTTTTCATGCCTTTGCTCCTCATGTAAAATAGGAAGCAAACCACTTCCCCATCTCACTAGACCATTCTGATAATAAGTAACTGTACAGAAAGCAGTACCAGACCATCCAAGAGGCAATTAATTGCATCTCTGGAGCAATCTAGCAAGAGCATGGTATGGCATCAAGCAACGGAGATGCTTGTTCACTAAACTAGCACCAGCCACTTCATCCCAGGGATAACACAAGCGCCCTAATGGAAGAAAAGGCATACAATTATGTAATCAAGGCTGCTTTCTTTCTGCAGTTTATTTACTTTTGAGCACTGCTTTGCAGCCTAACAGAAAAGACCAAGTATAAACTCCTAGCTAGGAGGTGAGTCCAGACAATTCATCCTCATAGCTATATGGCACATCACCATAATGAGAACCATTTGCTCACAGCACCGATTTCTACCACTTGAGATACGTATTAAGCTAAAGTTGTGAAGACATGATGGCTACTAATGGCAATGGACAAAACTCAGTATGTTTTATTTCACTGGAGTCCCTTTCCTTATAGTTTTTCTGACTCTACTTTACCATCATAGGTTTCTTCTCCAACAGACCTATCTGCCTTCTTTACAAAATCCCAGCTGCTACTCCAACTTCTCCTGTCCAGCGTTCTGCCCAGCAGCTCTCTTTTCCATATTTAATTTGTCCAGCAAGTCCCCATTTCCCTTGATGTCTCCAAGATGCTCGGTGAGAGTGAGCATCATTCCCCACACACTCCCTCGGTACCTGCCTGCGCAGCCAACAAGCTCCCAACCCAACTTCTCTGCTAGCTTTTGAACAGCTTGTCCCCAACTCAGATCCAGATTCTAATCAATATTCTTCCCTGCTTTCAGCTCCAAGTAAGCTGCTCCTCCTCCTAGTTAATTGCCATCACTCCTCACCTCAGCTGTCACCTCCATCCAAACCCGTTTCTTCTCCCATGCTGCCTGGCTGGATACAAGTTTATTAGAGCATGAGTTTTCATAGGACTGTAATGGGGTCAAACTGAGGTCTGTTCTGGACTAGGGACGGGGAAAGAAGCAAAGCAAGAGGCAAGAAGACCTGCAGAAACACTCCACTGTGAAGCTGAGACACACAAGAGCAATTTGAAGAGCTGTCAAAGAATTTTAAGACTACAGTTACAACATCTGTTCCCAAGCCTCACTTTTGGCAGCTACTGAAGTAGTTTGACTGAAATTCCTTTGAAAACCTGACACAATATTAACATCGGTATTATAGAACATTATTTGCTCTAAGTATTAGGTCTTAATCAATAGACTTACACTGCCATTTACTAAACTTTACCGCCAGTCCCACCTACAGCAAGTTCCCTACTGGGACAGGATTCTACCCTGTGTTTATGAAGAAGCCATAGTTACAGAAAAACTGATAGTTTCTCCATAAGAAGTTTGAACATTGCTAAAATCAGAAACTTCAGGAAAGATAAGAGAACAGCTTGGGTTTTGTTAGGCTAGTTGAAAGCTCTTGTAAGATCATCCTCCAAACTTCAGGCTAGGTAGGAGGTATCAGCTAGGTCATGTCATTATGTTACTACTGCTAAGAAATTAATTCAGCTCTGAACTCTGAGATGCAAAGATAGGAACAGTTAAAGCACTTAAAGTGTGCAGGAGAACATGACTTTAGCCACTTGCACGTGGGAACAAGCAGCAAGGAATCTTCCACAAGAAGTACCCCAAGCAAAAAAAAAAAAAAAAAAAAATTCTGAACTATCATTACAATTCAGTTGCCTGTTCAGCTGACAAATCCACATCTCCCCACATAAGACTTCTACACACAAGCAGGAAATCTAAACTCTAAATCAATTAACCACTATCCATAAGCAATCCTTACGTAATGCTCTGCCTTGTCCATATGATCTTCATTTGTATAAAAGGTCAGCAATTTTATCTTTGAGATGAAGCCTCATGAAGTCTAGTGGTTACATATTTCACTTCCACATTAAGAAGGAACAGTTTCAAATAACCGTATGTCTCAGCACATAAAAGGTGCAAATATAACAGAAATAAATGAACTGGCTTTTCACGCCCAAAATGCACTTTGCCTGAGAAGTTTCACTTTCAGGGACACTAAACAGGAAGGTTTTGTTTTAAAAAATAAGAAATATTCACAGTTCGTATTAATTCTTACAGCTTTTTTTTTCCAGACTAGCAGTGTTAGAATTCAGAAAACTAATTTTTTTTTCCAGTAGAAAGGTTAAACTGATTTGTACATCAGAAGCCAAAACAAACACCTTTGTTGTCTAACACAAAAAAGACAAGAACTCCCTTTCCTTGTGAGAATGTTACCCTCAAGACTTTTATAATAAAAAGGAGAACCAGCCATCATCCAGTGCCACACCTGACTGGAAGAATAAGCAATTAGATATAACTTTTGAAGTTATACAACTGCTAGAGCCACTAGTCACAGAAACAGGGCTTTCCAGTCAGCTAATTTACAACTAGGGCTCCTAGGAACTCATCTATTACCTCGTATAGTACACCAGAAAAAGTACTCACGCTAACACTCCATTTAATTTCATCATCTAGTACTGAAGGAGAACCAGAATTGCCTCATGGCTGAATTTAAGAGTCTTTTGAACTACGCCAGTTAAATAGAATTTGCTCACAGAACAGCCTTCTGCTACTGGGGAATGGTTAAGCCCCGTAGTCTGAAGTAAAAAGTGCTTTTAAAAAAATGTATCTAGGGCAGTGTTCTGCTGCACTTTCTTATATATAAAAGTGATTACCAATACAAAACTTCTTTTTGTCTGGTAGTCACAGATTCAGGTAAAGCGTTTGCTGATGGGAATCAGCCTTCCAGACAAACGTATTAACTGCCTACAGGATCAAGCTTTAGGTTTTGGTGTGGGTGGCAGACGGAAGGCCTGTTTAGCAAGGCATGCTATTTCTGTAGCTCCAGCCACACTGAACTGAATGCAGTCAATCTCACAAGCTAAGCTGTCCCAGCCCCAATTATACTATTTGCACAGGGACCACCTGGGAATCCCAAGCACTATAGATAGAAGCCAGAGAATTTGCCCAACACTTAGTAAACAAGACCACAAACCATACAGCATTTCCATCGAACAGGAATAAAAATAAATCTTCCCGTACAAACATTATTAAAGGAATATAGTTTTATACACTTGAAGATTGCACGCAAGTACAATATCTTTGTTTCAGAGACATTTAGTCTCCAATTTTTCATACAGTCCTGCCAACAATTTTATGGAGTAGAAAAAAAAAAAACCACTAGGTTTCGTCAGTCATAGATCATTCCCCAAATGCGATAGTAGAACTTCAGGTTAGTGCAAATAAGGCAAACAACAACCTTTCCTGTTTCCTGATACACACAAACTAGCCAATACCTGGAAACATAAAAATTCTTTTTCTAGGTGCTGAAAAAGAAGGGTTAAAGAACACTCAAAAACAGGAAGTCTGGTACCAAAAGTCCTTCCACAAATCAATTTCATGGCCAGTATTAACATTTCCAGAGTTAACCAGAAATAGATTACTAAACATTTCACCAAGACCACCTGATTCAGTAGCAACAGTAAATGAAGATGGTAGCATAACCAGATGACAAAGGCTGTAACAACAGATGTGAGATCACAAGTCACCTACACACACCCTGAGCAGGACATAGTCAGCCTTTACCTCACATCCACCAGCCTTACAACTAGCTTGAAACTCAAATTACCATGAGTGAAAGGCAAAAGAGTGCACCATTTTACCTGCACCTTTCAATATGCTTTGTCTGTAGCTAGTTTCACTGTTTCCACAGAGAAGGTATTCTCTGTGCATGAGGCTTTCACGCAACAGAGAAGACGACAGGCCATTTCTGAAAAGGAGAATGCAATCAAAACCACAGAAGATGGGGAACACAGGAGAAAGTGCTGTAAATAAAAATACTTTCAGCTTTACCTAGTCAATTCTAAAACTGCTCATTGTTTGTTGTTGCTATCTGCTAAGCTCTGCTGTTTATATAATGGCAATACATACACCTCCAGTAAGCACTGGAACTGCAAACATAAAACAGCACCTATGTAAGAGAGCCTGTAACTTTCAGAAAATTTTAGCCAGTTTGAAACACTCTGCCAGCTGCAGCAGCCAGCTTGTGGCACTTGAGAGAATGTTCCTGAACCACAGGAGGAGGGAAACTGAGGTGAATTTGTAAGAGATCCTGAAATTGAACGCAATCAAATAAGCCCCAGTCTTCATACACATGAAGAGAAAAGCAGACTTTTCCACCTTGGGAAGTCAGAGGTGTCAAATTTTGCACAATCACAAGGAAGAAAATATTAATACCTTTAACCAAGACTTAGGAGGTATGCAAGAGGACCATCCATATATTCATAAGTGCTCCTGATACATGCAAATGTGTGGGAGTAGAAAAGGTATCAAAAGGTGCACACATAAAACTGGCCATCATTTAGAGCTTGAAAACACTGTGAAATAAATCTTACTCTGCCTAATTGATGCATATATTTCAGGTGCTACAGCTATTAAGTAGTGCCCATTCTTCATGCTCCCTAGCACTTGACTCTTCCCAATCCAAGCTTGCTGCATATCCCCAGCCCCCTCGCTCCCATCACCTCTGAAGCCATGCTGATAGACCTGGAGGGGTTCAGCTGGACCAGAATGACTACCAGGATGACTCTCTGCATCCTGGTACTAAGCACAGGAGTTAGCACAGACATTCAAACCTCGTGTGGATTCAGCACATATGTTCACTTGGGCTGCATACCTTGCCTGTAGCACGTTTGCTTGACAGCTGATAGTCCATGAGATGCAATTTGACAACACTCAAAATATTTGAGCTTTGAAGATGTATTTTCAAACGTTTTTACAATGAGTAAGTCTCATAAGATTGATTTGTAATATGCTTCAGGGTAGTTAACATTACCTTAAGAGGCAGGAGTCCTTCTTCTCAACTTAAGCCCACCTAACATCAATGGCTAAAACTCTTGGTGTAATTGTAAAAGCGCAAGCTTTTAGTAAAGACAGGCAAAGGTGATAACCTTGTTTTACACTAGCATCATTATTTCTTAAAAACAAAACAGAACCCAAAACCAACAAACACACAGAAACCTGACTACTTATAAACCAAATCTCACTTCTTGCACAAAAGCTTTGATTTTGCTTGTCTCTACTACAGGGTATGCATTAGTTCAATCTATTCCCCCAGCTAGCAGGCAGTAACAACATAAAACGGTACTGTAGGCTGTTTGTGTATCTGTATTCTCCTAAGATAAATGCAGGTTTTTTCCCCCTTGTGTATGTTTACCATGCTTAAGCAGCTACAGAAATCCAAAGTAGCCCCTACATATGCTTTTCCAAATGACAGAGCCAATTTCTGTTACTGTATTACTCCATAATTCAGCAGTGAGCAATACAAATATTCACCACCCTTCTGTTTCTTTACAGTATTAATTCCAGGTGTCTAGAGAGCACCATTAAAAGTCTGGCAACAGACACCTTGAATTAAGTTCCCCACATAACTGTTCCTAAACCATTTTAGCTAGTACATTAAATTAATTTCAAAATCAATTATTCTGCTCAGACATATAACTACTGAAAAACACAATGAAAAAAACAGTTTCCTTTTTCTCTTTATTCAGGCATTAAGACTCCCGCAAAACTCAGATAAGGGGACATGACAGTTATGTACGCAAGAACGGAACAGGCTAACACCACGTTTCTACAGTTAGGGAGGTCCCCGCAGGAAAGGTTTCACACGAAGAGGCAGAGAATTTCAGAAGACAATCTCTTCAGTAGTCCGTTGCCTCAGGCGGCCCCAGCTAAACTGCAAACAATGAAGAAAATCTATAGCACCTGATGACAAATGGAAGTTGTACAACAGACAGGATCAAATTCGTTCCTTACTTTCATACAATCGTGGTACTTCTTGACAGGGATATTTTAAAACAGATTCCAGGATACGTTCTTTCTACAGCCACTACTCTCTGACATCTAATATATGCAGTAGAAATCTGTGACAGTTTGACTTAAATAAAAAGCTATCTACTCTTCCACTGAAAGCTTCTGTTTCAATGATGGAATACTCTCTGCACGCCAGACAAAAAACATTACTACGTCATGGAACAGCAGTACCTTATTTATGTGGTTTAGGATTTTACTATTATACTTGCCACACAGAACTGAAGATGCTTTGCAAAACAATGCATCTTGCTAAACAGAGATATTTGTCAGGTGGAACCTTCTAAGTTTGGATTCACATGCCAACCTTGACAATAGTAACCTCAGGCTAAAGGCCTTCTGTCCAGTACCCCTATCTGCCACAACCTGTGATAGAAAATGCTTATTAATGTTAAGGTATATTTAAAGTCCTAGGACAAAGAAAGAAAACTTTGTGTCAGTGGCGGGGGGAGGGAAGGGAAGTTTGAGCAAAACAGACCTTGCAGTTTTTAACAACAGAAACGGTAACAAGGAGGAACACGGATTATTAGATCAACCTAGGAAATGTTTTACTGGTTTGAGGATTAACATACATGCTAATCAACACTTGTATTTCCATATTACGTTATCAGAAATTCAAAATGACAGATTTTAAATGTTAGTAAGGCTCCACTATCACAGCAGAAAGACAGCTGTCACACTGTCACTGACATTTGGATCCAGGATGCTGATGGAACAGAAAAAGAAAAGCCCTTCAAGCACTTTCATAACACACAGTCTCTTGATTTCTTTGATATCTGAAATGTTTCTGTGAAGAAACTTGTATTTTATTACCACAGAAGATACGATACCAGATTAAAAAAGTAACAAAATAGAACTGAGTCTCACGTGTCCTATTCTTAAATCACAGAGGAAAGGATTAAAATCCAATTAAAATTTGATTTTTATCAGCTACAGAAACAACACCCTCCTGTTGCAGCTTCCGAATGCACCTTTAGCCCTACCTGGAATTACAGTCCCGGTATCACAGCTACTGCAGGCGGAACTGCAGGATACACCCCTAACCACGACAGATTCGCAAGGATTTCTGCATTCCGCTTAACTCGCCGCTTGCTCTAGCTACAGCCCGACAGGCTGCAGGCGTCCCTTCAGGAGCCCTCCTCCTCCCGGTTAACCATTAACTCTGTCACTCCGTTCCTCCACACCCTCCCCCCCCCCCCCCCCCGTTCCTCCCCACCCCCCCCCCCCCCCCGCCCCAAAGCACTACCTGCATCCCGCCGGGGCCGGGGGCCCGGGGCTGCACGGCTGCAGGCCGGCGGGCTGCTCCGACCCCGGCTCCTGCCAGACACACGCCGGTCGCGCTGCGGTCGCAGGGGAGCTGCCTGCACTTGCACCAGGGAGCGAACCGGATCCTCTGCCTCCGGCCCGCCGCGCTGAGGGGAAGGAGCCCCGCCGGCGAGCAGGGGAAGCCCAGAGCAGGGCAGGTCCCCGGCGACTGGCGTGGTTTTCCCAACGGCCGCCGCTTCTCCCCCCGCCCCGAGGCGGGAGGCCCCGGCAGGCGGGCAGCCCCCTCCTCGCCCGGCCGGGCGCCCCGGGCAAGAGCGGGGACGGCGCTGCGGGGGCGAAGCGGCAGCGGGACGGGGAGGGCAGAGCAGAGACGCGGAGAAGTTGCTGAGGGGAGGCGGGTTTGGCGCGGGGGGGAGCAACAGATGGGAGCCGGGGCGGCGGGCGGGGGAGCCGCGTCCCCTCAGGGGCAGGCCGGAACGGGGCGGGGGGCCCGCGCCGCCAGGGCTGAGGGAGAACGCGGGAGGATGAAGCGAGGCACCCCGCCCGGCCCCCCGCCCTCCACGCCGCTGACACTCACCCGGCCGCTCCGCGGGCGACGATGCGGACGGGAGCGGGAGCCGGAGCCGCCGCCTCCCCCCGCTCGGCCGGAGGCAGCGACAGCAGCAGCGCGGCCGGAGCCCCGCGCAGGGGAGGGCGCGGATGGCGACAGCGCCGGAGCCGCCGGCGCGGGGAGGGGGAGGAGGGGGAGGGGGAGCCAGCTGCACAGCACCGCGGGGGACCGGCCGTGCGGGCGGGCGTGCGATGACCCGGATGTACCGGCGGTGGGGGGAGTGGGGGGGGGCGGCCAGCAGGTGACTGCGCACGCGCGCCGGGCTGCCAGCGCACTGCGCATGCACCTGCTTCGACTCCGAGTGTCTCGGGCAGGGGCGGGGGAGAGAAATCGAGGCGGGCGGGCAGGCGAGACGGTGCGTGGGTCGACCTCCTTAAAGGGGCAGCCGCGCAGCCTGGCGCCCGGGGCGGCCCGGGGCGGGGACAGCCATCTTCCCGCGGCTGCCACCCTGCGGGGCCGAGACCCTCAGCCGCCTCTCACAACTCATTATAAGCCGCTAACTTAACATTACGGCTCGCTGCTTAAACCAGCTGTGTGACTTGGGCATGTTTTTAAGGCCTGACTCGGGGGTTTTCAATGTTTGCTTTTGGCAAAGCTGCGATGCGGAAGAAAATGAGGCTCCTTCTTGGTGAAAAGTGGGGTTGCTGACTGAAAGTCGTGCATAAATTTCTGCCCGGGTGGATCCCGTTGTAAGATGTAAGCAAAAAAAAAAAAAAAAGCAGGAAAGTTACATCCCTCAGCAAGCTGTGGGAAGAGTGTCCCGCCGCTCCCGCGGGCAGATGTGCAAAATGCGTTAGGAAACACCGAAATACATTTTAAGGGCATTACATGGACTTAATTATGTACTTTCCTCTCCATGCACGCGTCCCGCTGATGAAGGTCTCACCTTTTCCTTGCCTGTATCACGACTGGGATTTTGGCGGCGTTGCACTGGAACATGGCACGCCCCGAGTTACTTGTGCTTCTGGTACGGATAGTTTGGCCAAAGCAGAGGGATAGCACAAATGCCCTGATTTGGGGCTGGCTTCTTTAGTAAAATCACACGTGTACACACAGATACAGAAAAAGAGAAAGTTCTGCTTGGTTTTTTCCTAAAGTAACCTGGAATCTAGACGACAGCAGCCAAAATTTTGCCATGACATCTCAGCTGGCCTTCACGTTGAGCGGTTCCCCGGAGCCGAGGGCCAGGCCGCGCCAGCGGCGGCTCCGAGATGGAGTGGGACAGCCGGGCGGCGCGCAGGGACACAGCCCAGACAGGACTCCTTGCGGCCTCACACAGCAGAGCGTTCTGTCATTGCCAAAGGGGATTATTCAACCTGAAAGATGCAAACCAACCACCTGAAAGTCTAACCACTTCTGCTGCTTTCTCTTCAGAAGCCAAATACCAGTTTGATAACTGCCAAATATTAGTGAATACCGAATTCCACCAAACCCACTTTGAGAAAGAACGAAAATGGAAAGGTCCTCAGAGTTTTACTGATACGTCAACATACTTCTTTTTATTTTCAAACTGGCACGTATGTTGACTTAAAACTGATAAACTTAGTTCCTCTCGTAACACGGTGGAATTCAAGATATATGGATTCACTATGCTAATAACTTTATTCTAGACAAGGGAGTACCCTGGGATACCAAGGAAGCCATTTGTGAGTACGGTTCAGCTGCCAAACCTGCTGGATGAACTCAGAGGAAATGACTGCACTTTAGTGTTGGTCCTTAGCTAACGTTCAGGCAAGACCCGGGCCGGTACACCACGTACCTGCCGGCTGCCTTCGCCGAAGCGGGGCAAGGGGGTGCTGAGGAGAACCCTGGAGGCTCCTGGAGGTTGGTGTAGATTGGAACAAATGGGGGAGATATCCAAAAAGATAGGAAACGATATTTTCACAGAAGCAGCTTATGGGCAGGATGGAAGAAGAGGAGAAGTCCTAGTTCTGCTTGGGCTTGATTTGGGTAAGTGGGTAGGCTAAACTGCTTGACAGGACTTTTCACTTCTGCTATGGAAAAGACTTCTTGCAGTTAGCGGATACAAATCTTGAGCTGTCGATCGATGCACCCTCCTTCCCGAGATGATGGCAGGTCACTACCACATCTCCTTCTTCTCTGAGGTCCGCAACCTTTGAAAGCCTGTGTGCCAGGCAGGAAGCAATCTGGGTCCCACCAAACTGAATTCAAGGGAAGCAGAATCATGCTCCAAGTTTACATAGGACTTGTTACCGTGTGGGCTGAATACAAACCTGGGGGCTCTCACCTCTCATGCTACAGAACTTTGTCCTGTTACACAGAGCTAAGGAAACCGTACAACCAGCCTCAGGGACAAATGATTTTTGATGCTCAGAACATTATAAACTGCCTGGGGCTTGGCAGGGTAGGGTGAGACAAGGAAAATTTCCTACTGAAACCATAAGCAGGTTTATAATAATATTTACTTTTTAGGACTCTCCAAACTTGTAAGGTACCCTTGACTTGGATCTCTCATCTTTCAGAAGTACAAGTAAAAATGCCCAGACCCTGAGCATCACCGATGCTTTAACATACTGCGACATCCACATCCCATGTAATAATTGAAGCATAAAAAAATTGAACGCTCTGGAAAATGTTGCATGACTAAAAACCCCACCAATTTTCTATTAGTTCTGCCTTCACTTTTAATTTCTTAATTGCTTCTTCTGAATAGAAAATTATTTTACCAGGTTATTACTGCAATAAATATAAAAAACAAAGTTAGAGATTGTATTTGGCAGACAGTATCATAAAATAAAGGAGCGGTAAGAGAACAGAACTGCTCTTACACTGCTAAATGCCCGTGGATTGTTTTGCTAGTAGGAGTATTGCTGCCAGGTACGGATAGCTGACACTTGGGAAAGAAAACAGGTCAGAGCATTTTCACAGAGGAAAGACTGTTAAGCTCCTAATGGACTACTGGATGTATATGTCCTGTATACATGTGCATATATACCAGTGACAAAAGATGACTTTATTTTATATATAGATGGCCAGACAGGTAAACAAAACCACAGGAGCAAACCTGCCCTTAGGCGCCACACATAGTTAGAATACTTGGGCTACTTTTAAGCTTAATGGTAGCCTTGGGGAGAAAGTCAAAAGAAGAACGGGGAGTCATCCTCTCCCATGTGTACCCAGCGGGGACAACAGGGCACAGTGTCCACTGACAACAGCCTTGTCTGTCTTGGGGGGGAAGGACACCACTAACTTTTCCATTACATGGATGAAAACAGGAAGCAAGCATCCTATACCCAAAGATTTTTTTTTTTTAATATAATTTTTAAAGAGAGGAGATTTCTTACAGCAGAATTTCAAGAACGGAAAAGAGAGGCAGCTTTGCGGAGATCCCTTGTGACACTGTTGTGGTTCATAGCACCCTTCAGTTTGGATAAAGCTAACGTCAGGCTTTGCCCTCCCCCTTCCAGATTTCTCCACCTCCTCAAGAGCAGGGCTGGTAGATGAGGGATTGCAGAAGCAGTCACATTCACACTACAGTGTCCTTTAGGGCTTTCATTTTGGGTAGTACAAATCCTCTGATATAAATGTAGCTCTTCAGAAATATAAACAGTTGCAGCAAAATATGAATGATCTACATAAATTTGGAAAAGCGCAGACAAAACAAAAAGCCAAGGTCAAATAATTGGCTGCTTACAAGGATGCCTGAAGTGCTTCCAGATACTGTAATGCCAAACAAATTTACAGTGCTTTATACTTGCATGGAGACAGGCACTTGCAATCTCAAAATGCCTTCCCCCCAAAAAAAGGTCATTTTGATATTTAGGTGGTAAGTGGGGAAACAGAGGCGCTTCAGAAGTTTGTCCTTTTGACACTGACAGACCTGGTGGAAGTCTGTCCTCTTGTTGTGCTGTGCCCCAATCACCCCACGTGACTAATTACATTAGTCATCTCCTCTTCTGCCACTACAAAGTCTGAGATTATTTTCGAGTTTGCTCATCTGTTGATGCAATTGCTCCCTGCAAATGATCAGCGCAGCCTCTTCAGATGAGGAGCCTCAGCTAATAGATGCAGCACACTCTCGATTAATGAACACTTCTTTAAGTCAAATGACACAGGAGAGCTCAGTGTTGAACCACGATTAAAGATAATGGTGATTTTAGAACATAAAGCTCTTTTGTTTTTACATTTTGCTGCCTTTCCTCAACAGTACAGCTCACCCGTACAAGACAGGGAAGCAAAAAGAGGAATAAAGAGAAAATGGCAGGTGTTAAGCCTGCATTAGAAAGAAGACTGTAGACCAGTAAGCGTAAGAGAAGGTGGAAAGAGGAACTGCAGCTATTTTAATCATATTTTGTCTCTACTGGAAAATAGGAAGATAAATTGTATTAGTAGACCTGTTAGAGAATAGAGCAGAACATGGTATTAGACACCAAGATCTTTAAGCCACTTATTAAAGTTTGTGAAATACAGGATTTCTTCAGTGACCACCGCACGGACACCATTGCGATGAGGAGTAAACTCCAAGGCACACTTTGAGCAGTGGCAGTGGTAAAACCTGTGCTGCTAGCAAACAGGCGAGCGGGCCAGCGAGAGGAGAGGCCTGCCAAGCAATCGAGATAATCCAGCATCACCATGTTCAGGAGGTCATGGCCACAGACCGTGCTTCTAAATTTATGGCACTCAGGTGAGGAAAACCCCAAGATACACCCATTCTTCAGCGCAGGTTAGCTCACTGTAGTGGAAAAGCTACGATCGCTTCAGCAGGTGCTGGGTCATCACCTCTGCTCGTACGAAAGGCACCTTTCTTCAGCACAACTCCCGGGATTTACACGCTCCGGGCAGCAGTTAGTGCCTTTAAGTCAGGGCTTCACTAAAGTCAGGGGAGGCTGTGCATCGGGGAGCGATGCAGAGTGGCAGACGTTTCACCTGACCTCCCATTAGCTCTCGGTCAAGCCAGTTTATAAACCAAATAACCCACCAGGACCAGGCTAGGAAATAAAGCAGGTATCTGAACTGGAACTTTCTCACAAGCCTTCCCCCCTCCCCCCCCCCCCCAAATGTTTCGGATCAATCAGCAGTATAATAGTATTCCAGTTAATGGACAGAATCAATGTTTCAGAGGACAGGGAAGGCAATATTTAAGAGGGCTAGACCGTTTCATTGCTCTCTGGAAGAGAACCCAATTTTTGTTTTTGGTTTGGGGTTTGGATTTTTTTTGAGCAAATGCAATTGTGATGCCCTGATGGAAACAAATATTCATTGATTTCATTGAGAATTCTGCCTACCTCAGGAGCAGGAGACTGGTATTTTACTTTGATCACATCCTTTGTAGTGCTTAATTCATTTGTTATTAGGAACCCTCAGAACAGCATTTGGCTCGTAAGTGATTTTTGGGCTGTGTTTAGGTGTTGCCAAGGGACATTGTGCAGAGACCGTTTCACTTTGCCTCAGCTGTTTCCTTTGCTACAGTGGTACTTAGTTTCCTCTTCAGATCACAGGGGATGTCACAGTGGGGAAATAGGTTAAGTTAAAGCACTTCAGGGACGGGCTCTGGAGAGTGTCAGTCTCAGGGGCCAATTTCAAAATTCAGTGAACAGCCACGGACTTCGCAAAACAAGAGTGTCAGGCACTGCCAGGTGAGACACGAGCAAGGACAAGCGGAGCCCTCGGGCTGCATCCCATAGGATGTCTTCCCCAGTCTCAGGTGGCACGACCGCGAGCTGAGGGTGCTCAGCATCCCACGGGGCTGCTGTGCTGCTCTCACCACCGCTCTCTCCTTGCACCACGAGTTTGGTTTGAAAGGACCTGGCTGTTTATTCCCATCTGAAAAGCAGAATTCAATTTAGCTGATCAAAACCTGGATGGGTTATGCAACGTTCACTTGAACCGCTATAAACCAAATTCATCTTTGTTTGTGATCTGTGATGTGGAGTACAAGGCTACTGAATCATGATAGAAAAAAAGACTATAATTTAGTTATTAGCTCACCAGCTGTATCTACCTTGTTAAAGTAGCAGTCATCTGCTGTATCCTGTTACACTGTCACCTTCATGCAATGCCATCAATATGCTCCAAAGAGCAGGAGACATTAAAATAATTTTACTGCACCCAATTGCTGAATGTAAAGAATTTCGAAGAAACCCTTTTCCCACCAGTACACAGTTCTTGTAGACCGTCTGATGACCTCATATGAAGTGGGTAGGAAGCACTCTTTTTATGTGAGATAAGAAATTCCCAGTCACCCATCACCCACGTGGTAGGTGTATTTGGCTTCCAAAGTAAAGCCTTTGAAAGCCATCATTTTAAGAAGCCTAGTAGTAGCTAGAAGTAGCTAGAAGGACAGAAACAGAGCCCTTACTGCTCACGTAAGCAGAAGCCTCTCTAAGTGCAGAGAGTTCGCTAGCAGAGGAAATGGGAAGCCAGGACTTCTCCCCATACTGTAATCTGTGAGGGACAGACTGGGTGCCGATGAAGGCTGCCATAAAATAAAGCATTTAGGCATGCGCTTAAACACTTCCTTTGCTGAGCAACTGAAACCCTGCACACCAGACGTCTTTCTCTTCCTTTTCCTGAGCATGAATATGGCACCTAGGACTAAATCTAGCACCAGAGGCAGCTGTTTAATATTCAGTTAGCGAGAAAAGGGAGTAAAGCTGACAGTGCACATTGCAATTACTTAAACTTACTCTGAGCTTACCCAATTGATGAAAAGATAGTATTTTTTATGTCCAGCTGATAAATCCCACGCATGAGCTGGGAAACATTCTGTGCCTGTTTATACCATCCTGGATTCAGTCCCATTTGAGACATCTGGGTTCCTGGAGTCAGAGCTTAGGCGCATGGTACGTTAGTGATCAGAGTAGAACAAGCAGCTTCCCACCGTGACCACACTGCCTCTACCGGAATGCGTCACAAACCAGAGGGGTTTTTTTAAATATGTGGTTGTACTCCTTAATAACAACACTACACCTTATTCTAAACAATTCCTGTTGCCGGCAGTGAACCAGCTAAAAAGTGGAAAGAAGCAAAACAGTTTTCTCTCATGAGGTACCAGGCTGTAGCTCAGAGCACCTTAGACCATGTTTCTGGCCTTGGATTTTCTTGTATGACGTTAAGCGAGAAGACTAGGTAGCCTGTCAGTGGTACCTCCCATCCTGATAATTTCTAAGTGCCCAAAATCATACCGTTAAACCTCAATAACTTCATATGTAAAAAAACCCTAAGTTGGAAAGATTTGCATGGTGCTTTACAGAAACACTGGTGCAATTCCTGCTCCAAGCTGCTCACACCCTAAGTCATAGATGAGAGGAAAACAGAAATACTGAGATCAGCTGTACACGTTGGTTTGCTACCACTGTAGCGAGCTGTCTCCACATGGCAAAATACAATATCCTACAGCAGTCACCAAGCCAGTCCTAAGCCAACTGACCTGAGTGCAAAAGATGGAGAGGTACAGCGTCTCTGCTGCGTGCTTCCCAGCCAGGCTGACCATTCCGAGCTGGCTCTGGCTTGCTGGGGAGCCTTTGGCCTGTGCAAGGTACCAATACCCCCTGTCCCAGGACATACAGCCTGCTTTCCCCTGGAAATTTGGTTTGTGATGCTGGACACTAAAGAGCACATGCATACTGCCCTGTAAGCCTGCACGCATCACCTCTTGCCCAGCTGGCAAAATGTAAGAGTGGGGCTGGGGGGGCTGCAGCGGAGGCACTGGGAGCACGGCTGGGAAGAGCAGAGCTGGGAACAGGGAAGGGCTCACAAGTTTTGCACTGAGAAAGCTCCAGTGGAAAAAGCAGGGCGCACAGTATCCAAATCAGGATAAAATTAGGATTCATTAGTTACCCTGTCCACAGGACTCTTTAGTTTTCAATTATATCTTATTCTTTCCAAAGAAAAGGCAAATGGTACCAGCTTCTTCAAGCTCCCATTATTATTTTAAACCTCATTATCGATCTGTTGCATTTTACTTTCAAAGGATGATAGGGATGGATGTAGAGAATATTGCATTTCTATGGTTTGCTCAAGGATCAGCTCAAGCAGGGATGTGAAAGGGCCTGGGGAACCACGTGAGAGCAGCGAGAAACATAAGGGCAGCGAGACAGTCCGAAGTATGCATGCTTCTAAATGGTTTTAATGGGGTCACTTCTGTCCTAAGGCGTAACACACTACCATTCGGATGACAGACTCTGGCCCTGAGCTTGTGCAAGGCTTTGCAGATGAGTGTAACAAGCTTGGGTCTAGCGCAGAGGGGACTGTGCTCGGAGGACCTGAATGTGGCCAGATGGCAACGAGGGGGCATGTGTCCCCACTGGAAGGCTGAATGGCTACCACAAAATGAGGCAGGAGGAGACTGCAGCGCAGGGACAGACCTTGTGTCAGACGGAGGCTTGGACAAAGGTTTCAGAAAAAATGGATGGTTTTGGAAAGGCTGCAAAGGGCCAAAACTACAGTATAATGACTGTCAGTGAGAAGGAATGGCTGCAGGTTTATTCTGCAATAAAACTTTAATTTGTTTAATGCAGAACATTTTAAAACCTTCCTCAACCTCCAGAAGTACAGCTATTCCAGCCACTGATTCTGCTTTCTCTTTTCAATGTTATGTTCTTCTGTTACTGTGGAGAAATAGAAAATACACCTTTAAATTAGGAAACTGCAATTGGGTAGGTCATAAACAACATGGGGCAGTTCAAACACGTAGCAGTTCGGAACTCTCCTCATTTAAAGCCTTTACAAAGGCATCCATCGAAGCCTGTTCTCTCTGCGCTACCATCCCCCCTACCACGAGAAATCACACACTGCCCTGAGAGAATTTTGTTAGAATTTATCACTGATCAACTTCTTGTAAAGGCTTTATTTAATTCTGAAAGATGCTATTGGAAAAGCACACACATGCATACATGGACCCAGAGCTTTAGGATAAAAGAATTAAAAGCATGGTCATATGAGTTCCTCTCCCAGGAAAAATACAATGTAGGCAGAAGGAGGTTGGGGTTTTGTTTTGTGGGGGTTTTTTGTCTGTTTGCTTTTTGTAATCCTTAAAAATGCTTAATACATTGCTTGGGAGCTGCATGTTTCACGTTAGTGCAGAGTTAACCATTGCAATTCATTAATTGACTTTTATGTTGCCATTAAATGTTGCAATCAATTCCGTCTTGATACTCTACACTTTTATCTCTGCTATAAAAAAAGCTCTGTTAGCTTTACTTGGCTCAAAAACAATACAGTGAACTACCCTTAATTATTAATAATCTGTTTCCCCTTCAATAAAGCTTTTTGGACCTTTACTACAGTCCGATGATGTATTCATTTGGTGTGTAGGGTTCAGAGCAATACAGTGCACTCTCTCTGGGAAAGAACCCAAAAATAACTATCTACTTGATATCAACCCAAGGGATTTCCTAAGGGAGTGAGACTATCATTTCAGGGCAGGTCATCAGTGGTTTAGGGGAATTAGACAAATCTGTGTCTGGGGACCAGATGCCTCAGGGTTTGTAAATGTGTGAGAGAACCTTTCCCCTCTCGGTCACCAGTTCAGGTCCATCCAGCACAGCAGTGACTGGAAGCTATTAAGCATCTAATGAACTTCTGGGGCCTTCTGAAACAAGGAGTGGGATTCCTAACAGACACTTACTTACATCTTGGAGCCTCTCCTACTCAAACTGCAGTCTCAACAGTAATACGTAGACACAGAAACTGGGAATAAGCACGGTAGTGCGAAGAACATTTTCTCTGCTAAATGCAGTAAGTAGGCTGCTTCTGGGCTGGCAATTCAGCTTTAGATTTACTACTGGCACTTTCTTGTTATTTCAAAAAAAACAGCATAATGTATTGCAAAGCACTTTGTTATAACCTTTCCTCACAAACTCCATTGGAAGGGCCGAGAAGACTTACAAACCCACCCTTGTGGTGTCTCAGACCTTGGGGAAGATGAAAGAGTAAAGAAGGATTTGATTTCCCCAGTCCTGGGACTCCCAAACTGCTACACACTGCACATCCAGCTTTGGTGCAGGTCTGCTAGGCGAAAGAGGAGACAAATGCTGAGCATTACAGCCACAAACCACAGCTGTTGATGGGAACTGGCAAGAGACCAGGGAATGCCGGGAAGCATAGATGGCCTGCAGCAGAAGGTAGGGCTGAGCAGGGCTCCCTGACACTTGAAGCTGTTTTATGCAGCTCCTGGTGCTTTTCCATCCTGGCACCTGGTTTCCGTGATAGCGCAAGGGAGGGACAGTATGGTGCAACTTTATGGTATGTTCTCCTAGGTTATGCTGGCACTTCCTTGGGTAAACATGCCTTAGCGCAGGCTCAGGTTCCCCGTGCCCCTGGGTTCAAATTATTTGCAGCTATATCGTCTGCTTTAGCTTGCCGATAGCTCGTTCCAGTTGCCCCCGTGTTTCATTTGAGGAGGAGGGGTTCAAGGCTTGCCATCTGCCCTCCTCCTTTCTTCTAACCCGGGACAGAGCCATGCTGAGGAGCAGAGACAAGCTGTGGCAAAGCCCCATCAGTCGGCATAGCTGCAACCAGCAGAGCATCTGATGGTGCTCATGGCTCTGTGGTCCAGTGCAGGAACCGGTGAAGCTGGAGCAAGGCTTTGCAGCTGCTGCTCAGCTATGAGACCTTGGATATACCCCAGTGCCCCCATTTCTTCATGCCTTTTTAAGTGGAAGCTCTTCAGGGCTCTCTATATCCATTCATATGGTACATGATTAAACCGTGCCCAGATTCAAGCAGGGGCTTCCGAATAGTGCAATAATATAAATTGCCAAGAGGATGCAAGTTCTGATGGCTGAAAAAGGAGAAGGGGGAAAAAAAAGAAAAAAAAAGTAAAGGTTTTCCGTAACGGGATCTGCTGCTCACCCTCTTTTGTTACCAGTATGTGCAAATCTAGCTATTCCAGTCCATTATATTCAACAATCCTACACTCAGCGGCAGGTGAAATGTCATACCTCAGGGTAAATTTTCCCTGCAGTAGGCAGAGAATTTGTCCTTTAAATACCCTTAGTATTAATGGGAAATTGATCCAGCAATTTAAACTCCAAGAGATACAAACGTCTCATGTGGGACCATTTTCAAACGTGTTGACATTTTGAGTCACAAAATGAGACACTTTTAGAAACAAATGCAAATTCATTTCATTCAGGATTTGAGGTCAGCTGGATACTGGAAGAGAAATGTGCAATGAATGTTTAGTATGTTCATCAAATAGCTTTTAACCTCTGTACACTCAAGGGATTAAAGTGACATCAGAGAAAGGAAGGGCAATTTCTGAAGTTCTCTGTATTAACTGGTACATCCTCTCATGGGGCTGGAACCTAAATTCACCTATTGCACTTGCAATGATAGTGTCTGGGGCAAACGGAGGCTTTGGGGTAAGGGACCGAGTTTCAGTGACCTCTGAAAATATGTCTTTTGCACTACCGGAGATGCTTTCATCTCCCAAGAGCCCTGATCCTGCTGCGCTCCCCCTGGGGAAGCTGTCAGTGTTGCACTGACATCAGCGAAATTCACAGTAGGACTGGAGCCCAACAGAACAGTGCAGGAAACAAAACAAAACACACCAAGAGGGGGTCACTTGTCTGGTTCCCAGAGGCTCTGGCCACTCTTCCAACTCAGAAATTATTCAGCATGCTGTGAGAAAGATGCTCTAAACGTTTAGGACACATCGTCGACTGCCTTACGGATAACGAGTTCCTGGTAGGTGAACCCTTAACGATACGCAATGAAGCCCAAGTGTTGTTTTGGGCTCTGTCCTGCAGAAGAGGGTAGGGCAGGCCCAGAGCAGCTTTGAAGAAGGACCAACCTGGCAAGCTGCTGGCAGTACAGCTCCCAACAGAGGGGAGGGAGAGTGGCATCTGCTCCCTGTGCTGCCCCCCGGCAGGCAGGGCCAATGGGGGCTGGCTCTGACTTCCCTCAGCAGCAAGGACACCTTCTGACTGCCCTCCAAAGTCTCCCCAGCAGCAGGGATGATGAGAGGCCGGGGCACGTCAGACACGAGGGTAGTAATTTGGATGGGGCGTGTGTTATTATTTCACATGAAGCCCATGGCTCCTCTCGAGCAGACATGAGCATCCCCTGTTGCAGAAACCCCAGCTGGTGAATGTCCCATGACAGGGGGAGCGTGAGCACTCAGATCATCTCATGCATGAGGAACCAGGAGAGGAGAACAAACACAGGGGAAGTTCCCCACTGAGGTCCCCCTGCAGAGCAGCCTCTGCCCTTCCCCAGTAGGGCTGGC
Source organism: Gorsachius goisagi (assembly GCA_018403395.1). Lineage (NCBI taxonomy): Eukaryota > Metazoa > Chordata > Aves > Pelecaniformes > Ardeidae > Gorsachius > Gorsachius goisagi. Next base: position 8,497 of record BOSO01011958.1, on the reverse strand, counting down.
GGAGAGAGGGTTGCATTTCTGGCAGCCACTGCCCAGGGGAAGTTAGACCAATTTGGGTGCTGACTGAGAACACGACTTCCCTCGCAGACACACGTACAGCAGCACCCAACGGAGCTAAGAGGAAGAGGAAAAGCCCAAACCCTGAGCAATATGCAAACGACCATGTTCAGCTCTATGAAAACAACTGCCCAGGAACAGCTCCAAACCCACGCAGCATTGGGCAACATGCTGATAAGCCACGATCTTTTTGGTGGCCTTGTATTGGACAGCCCTCTCCAAGGGCTCTGGATAGGCGCTCCAGCCTGCCAGCGGGATCAGCAGGCACACAAGGTTAGCAGGATCAGTCCTTTTCTACATGCTCACTCATGCATAGTGTTTTCCTTCTGGGCCCCCACTCCCCTCTCTTGTTTCCTCAAAGGGACTGATGTGCTGCAGGAGTCTGGGGGGGTGTGGGGGAAGAACTTACTGGTCCTGTACCAGTGATGTGATCTTGTAGGAGCCCCGTGCAAAAGCATGCAACGGTTTGCAGTCTCCACCTGGGTGGCGTCCACCTCCAAAACAAGAATTCTGAGTACATCAGCCAACTGCTTCTCACACCACGTAGTTTATTTTTAAGAAAAAGATGACAGACCAAACAGAACCTCAAGAAGTTAAAAAGAACATTTTTTTAGTATGATGGGCAGCTATGAGTCCTAGGCTTAATCATACCTTGAACACATAAACGTATTTTAGAGGCGCTGTGACTCATGTTACGTCCAGGCATGCAGCTGGGTAGCAGCAGACCTAGAACAGGTGCAAGTGGACCTAAAGCAGTTTTTGCTTATAAATGTAACGATAGTAATGCCAATAACCAGAATGTCCAATCAGCTGTGTCCAGAGAAGGGCAACACAGCTGGTGAGGGGTCTGGAGCACAAGCCTTGTGAGGAACAGCTGAGGGAACTGGGGTTGTTCAGCCTGGAGAATAGGAGGCTGAGGGGAGACCTTACTGCCCTCTACAACTGCCTGAAAGGAAGGTGTAAGCAAGGTGGGTGTTGGTCTCTTCTGCCAAGCAACAAGTGGTAGGATGAGAGGAAATGGCCTCAAGTTGCTCCAGGGGAGGCTTAGATTAGGTATTAGGAAAAATTTCTTCACGGAAACAGTTGTCAAGCACTGGAACAGGCTGCCTAGGGAGGTGGTTGAGTCCCCATCCCTGGAGGTATTTAAAAGTCATGTAGACGTGATGCTTTGGGACATGGTTTAGTGGTGGAATGGCAGTGCTAGGTTTACGGTTGGACTCGATGATCTCAAAGGTCCTTTCCAACCTAAACAATTCTGTGATTCTATCCTGGGCGCAAGAAGTCCCAGGACAAGTTTTGCAACTCGAAGCCATTCCTAAAACAATCTCCTTTCAGAGTGGTAATCCTGGGAAGGAAACTTGGTCCCAAGCCTTAAATAGAGATGTGAGTGGCTTCTTCATTCACAGGGAAGCCTACCAATGATCTCATTTGACAGATTGCTATAGGTCATTGCCAGCGAGTATCTGCCATACCCAGAGCACACCAACACGAGAACACTGCCGCATACAGTAAATATTTCTTAAGGCCTCAACGTAAGCAGGATGCCAGACAGACCTACTAATGCACAGAAGATCATATTTGGTCATACGGCTAGTCCTTCAGAGGGAGGTAGGGTTCGCAGGCAGGAGCATCTGCCCTCCTCAGTTCTGGGACTGGCAGAACAGTCTTGGGAATGGCACTTCTGTTTTTTCCCCTTTAAGTTTTGTTGATTAGTCCAGACCCACCACCACAAAAACCCAAACCATCCCTGGAGTTTGCAGACTGCAGAGATCCCTGTCACACCACTCCTTGTCCCTGTCCCTCTGGCAAGACACTGAGTTGTGGGGGGAATATAAATCATCCATCACGTAACTCTACCCCAATGGCAACAGCCGCCCACCACCAGGAGCATGTGTCTGGATGATGCCTACGGAGACGGGCTCCAGTTGTCCTTCCGCGGGGCAGCTTGAAGGAGGCGCAGCCCACGAAAACAAGCCAACTTCTGGTCCTCTGCGGGCTGCTGCAGTCCTCCAGAGAACAACCACATGGCTGTTCCCATTTTGGGATGGTCCCTCAGCGCTGCCCCTTGCCTGCAGCAGCCCAGGCACTTCACAAGCCTCCAGCATGAGTCCCACCAGAGGCTGCTGGGCAGCAACGTGCCTGACTGAGTCCAGCCCTCCCTGCCTTTACACCCTGCGTGCTCTGATGGGAGCAAGGTGGGAGGGGCAGGAATCCAGCCCTGCCACCTACCGTGGAGCTCTGCAGTCACCGCTGGCTGCTGACTGCCCGACCAGGGCCCTCTCTCTTGCACTGTTATGGGAGGGAAGTCATCAGTTTAACCTCACTAGAGTAACACCAACCCTTTGAGTAAACTGTCCAAAGCTGCGCTAAGGCACTGTTTAATTTTGATTTCCAAGTAACCCCCAATATGCTAGGGGTGGAAGAACATCCACTCCCAGGAGTTCATCTCTGCCAGCCTAGCCCAGCAGCTCCCAGGGAAGGGGAGAGAGAGAGGAAGACTCTTGCTCTTCTCCCCTCCCTCAAACATATCACACACACACACCCCCAAGGATCAGCAGCCATGTCACCTCCACCAGCAGTGCCAAACAACTCAACCACCCCTCCTGCAACTTAAGGTCCTTTCTTCCTATAATTTTCCCCTTCACCAGCAAGTTTCCACCCTTTCCCACCAGTCCATTGCCCACTTTAACTTGCACAAATAAACCTGTTTGTGTGGGTCATGCTGCAAATGAAAATGATGCCAGGATGCAAAATGAAAAATGGACCTGCAAAGAACCAAACCAACCTAGAGCTATTCTTGCGACGTCCATTATTTCAGCGAGTGGTTTATACTGCAGCCCCGCCAACAGCAGCACAATTACAGCAGAGGAAAGTAAACCACAGCTGGGGAGAGGAAACACGAACAAGTGTCTTGAGGGCACGTTTCTCCATGAGGAAATGGTGGATGGACCCAGGCCCCGGCGTGGGACTCAGGCCACATCCAGGGCTCTGATGAGCGACCTTAGCACAGTGCATCCAAAGCTGCAGGCACAGCAGCCGAGCAAAGAAATTAAAGGAGTGCGGTAAAACCACTCTGGCTATTGCTAACATTTCACACTGAAATAACATTTCACATTGAAAGTAGCACCGGTATTGGTGCAAGGTTAGCGGCATTTGCACAGTGCTCTGCTGACTGGCGACTGAGCCCTACTGGGAAGAGAAGCTGCAAGGACAGGAGTGGGACAAAGCAAAGGAAGTGCAAGCTGCAAACTTCTGCTTGCCTTGCTCAGCAGCAGATGAATATTAATTCTCTGCTGGTTTGCACAGCCACATACAGGCTTGTTCTTACTAATTTTAGCCCTTGCCGAATTTAAAACTACAGACATGCTATCTTCATGGTGGTTTTTTTTTTTTCCTCTTCTTAACAGGTTGTAAGATGCCAGATGCACCCTGCGTGGTTGAGAAATTGGTGTTGTCCAAGGGGGGTGAGAAACCTTTGTTAGAAATAAGAGGCAGATAGAAAAAAAAATGCACATTAAAAACATGCTATTGAGCTCTAAGAACAAGTCTTGGAAGCAGACCAACCTGCCTGGGCTGGGCTGAGGAAGGGAGCAGGGTCTCTGGCCCGGCTACATTCTGGTCTGGAACATGCACCTTCCTCAAGCCTCGCACGTGTACCAGCCCTATGCACCCTGCCATCTCCCTGCTGCGTACGCACAGACATCTCACCTCGCCCCACCCCTGAGCACACATATAACCATCCTCCCTCTCCTACCTTCGCTCCCTCCACCCATACATGCACCCTGTTTACAAGCCTTTGCTCCTCTTGTCCCTAAATACGCCTGCACCCAGACCCCTTCTCCCTGCCACTGCACCTTTCCCCCCCGCACCCGCCAGCGCCTTCTCCCCGCCTCTGCTCCCCCTCTTGCCCACCAAGCTGTCGCCCATCTCCCGCAGAGGCGAATGGCAGATGAAGTGCTGAACCTGCCCACAACGGGCGGCAACCCTGCACGCAAAACCCGTGTGAAAAAAAGCGGTGAAGTGAGGAAACATTTCTGAGAGGAAGTGAGTGGGTGGAGGGAAAAGCCTGGAGTGAACAAAAATCAACAAGTAACACATTGAAACTTGAGCACTGAGTGCCCAGCGTGGGTAAAAGGACAGAGTTTACAAAACATTGCGCACATGCATGTATTCTATGCAAACACACGACTAATGTACGCTTGGGAGCAAGAGGTGTACAAGTGGTGAAAATAAAGAGGAGGCTCAAAATAAAAAAGTGCCCTAATGGCAGCCCAGGCAGCTCCTGCGAGGGTGAGCAGGGAAGGAGTAAGACCACAGATCATGGCCGTGTTTTGGACACGCATCTCAACTGGATCCCAAAACCCCAGCTAGAAACCCAGAGGCTCTCGAAGTCCAAATGGACTGAGGGTGTCTCTCTCAGCATGGGCACAGATCTTAGCGGTTATTAATAGACTGCATGCCCCTGCACATTTTAATTTAGTACTTTCAAGTAAAGCACTTTAAAGATAATATTTTTTGAAAAAAGGAACTGTTATTTCTAGAACAATCAAACCGGAAGCCCAGCTCTGCTGTCCGTTTCTGATAGAGCGGTAGTTCCTCTGTTAAGATTTCTCCCCGTCAGATGCAGCAGTGCAGGGACCTACGAATACGGCGTCCCAGTTTTTCAGCCTATTATTTGTGCATTCCCAACCCATAAAAACCTTTTTTCCTTCTCTAGCCGTGCAGAGCTTGATTGGCAGTGCTATGGTTTCAGTAACACACCACAGAAGATGTTGGTTATTTTCCTTAAAGGACAACAAACTCGGCTCAGAGGGGCTGCACCAGAAGCCAGCCAGTTTTGCCCTCTGAGAAGGAGCCCATGAAACCTCAGCTCACACTGCTGCCAAGTTATTTAGACCAAAGTCACTCCCTCCAACCACTCACCCTGCGAGTTGGTTGCATCCAAGTCGCTGCCACAGACAAGGTGAACGAGCGATTAACAGGTAAACGGCTATCACAACACGCACAGAAAATTGTCCAGCTTCGGCTGCACCTCAGTTTCCTTCCCACACATTTCAAACCACCCTGTTCTGCAGGGATTGCCTGCAGACGGGGTTCACTTCCACATGCAGTAAAGCTGCCCCTGCCACTTTCATTTTAAAAGGATAACGAAAGTGATCTGAGAGTTGCCTATACATTACTGTCTCCCAAATTTGGCAGCGGAGGAGCCCAAACGTACACACTTGGTGTGACACCGCTCCCTCCGAGGCTACGAGGAGCGAGCGCTCTTGGAAAGCAGGCAGCGTGTCCATGCCACGGGTTACAGTGATTGCTACTGACAGGTTCTTCATGGTATCACAACAAATTAGGTCACAGATTAGATTTTCATAGCACAGATTACAACTAGTGTCTGTATTTTTTTCTCAAATAGAGAGGGTTGTGGCCAGGAGGTTTGACCTCAAGATTGGGAACAAGGCAGATGGGGGGGGTGTCCTAACTTTGGCTGAGACAAAGACTCAGATAAAATTCCTGATTTTCTGCTGTAGTCACAAGATTTGGGGTTTTTTTCCCTTTCTATCCAGCACGCTTTTGAGAAATAGAGAGTTTGTGCACTAGATATCCTGGAGTAGGTCTTACAGCATTTCTGCAAAGCAGTTATCAAACCCAGTATTTTATAAAAATTGCATTTTGGATGACAGAAAAGCAGCTTGCGCTGTGTAAAAAACTGCTGGGAATGGAAACCAAAGCTACCTATTAGACTTATCCCACCCATACAAGGCCACATATACACTCAGTTTGAGCATCTCTGATGGAGAAAGGATCTTAAGGGAATAAATTCATGTGTGCAGTACTGAAAAAAACAACTAAAAAACCCAAACTCTGGGGGGGAAGAGTTTTAAAATATACCAAGTAAGGCCAGTAATAGAACTCAGGCACCAAAAGAAAATTCAGGCTATCAAGCTCCTTGCAGAGCAGCGCAGAACAAAGGTTTCCAACAGCTGAGTAACTGCAGACACCGTGGAAAGTGCTTTCTACCCGCTGCGAGATACAGCCTGGCTGCAGATGTGAAATCCCTGCTCCAGCAACTGTATTCCAGCAGCCTGTCAGTGCTGCACCCTGCTCCTGGCTGCCTCCTCCCCCAGAGCTGTGCTGCTGCAGGGGAGAGACAGAGCCTGGGAGCCAGGGAGCCTGATTCAGCTCCTGGTGGAACCCTGCAGGTCTGCAAGAGGGCAGTGATTCAGCAGGTAAGCAAGCTCGCTGCCATGGTAAGCACTAAAGGAAAACGTAAACCAGATGGTTACAAAGATAAGTCTTGGACTGAGCTGAGCTGAGAGGCAAGCCTTTGTAAGTCAGGGTTGAGAGAACACTGCAGGAGTGACCTTCAGCTTACAGAAACAGTCCAGATACCCATGACGGGATGATGGTCCTGCATCTACTTTGCCTGGGTGGCCAAGAGACCCACACTGGCTCTCGGCTGAGCCTCTGGAGAGTGTCTTTAGTTGACCAGAGCAGGCCAGTTTATACCTGCAGGCAAACCGACCTGTAGTCTCTAACCAAGTTCTCGATGCCGCTTGCAGGCAGAGGACACGGCCTCTCTTCCTCCTCCCAGTGAAGCAAGAGGAGCACATGAGCTGTGCCTGTTCCCCATTTGCAGGTTTAGACAGGCCAGTGCTCGGTGCCCTCTGCTCTGCCTCAGACCAACCTGGCCAGCCCCATCCAGGTGCCAGCACCGCTGGGCCTGAATCACCACAGCTGTGACTCCAGCTCTAAAACGATCTCACCCTTCGCTTCAATAAAAGTTTTTCACAGGAAATAAGCTTTTACTTTCAAAATACTCTTGGCCTCGTTCTTTTCCACCAAGCACAGGAAGTATCTCAGTCAAACATCAGTCTTTATTCTCATGAGCCGCTATTTATCCTGATACCTTTGAGTAGAAAGAAACAGCAGTTAAGAGTGGCCATGCCCTCCCACGCTCTACAGGTGGCATTAAGCTTTTAACTACCCCCGGCGCATCAGCTCCTTCCACCACTCTTACTGGGCCATACTCACATTTAGAGGCACAGAATGAGGCCTAATTATTTTTTCCTCAAGCCTGAGCGGTGCTGTGCATGTTATTGAAAATCCATCGCACATGCTCCTTGCTGAGCAGTCTGAACCATCGATCTCAGTTAGAGAAACGGACGCTCTGGACTTTATTGGCAACGTTTTTAAAAGTCCTGTTGGTGTGACCATTCCTGCCGGATCCCGAGCACTTCCCAGTCTCCATGCAGAGCACTGCCTCTCAGAAACTCCACCATGCCGGGGGTGCCTCTCCTGCTGAGCCACGGAGGAAACCGCACCGCCCACCTCTGGTGCGCCCTGGGAAAGCGAGTGGTGACAACTGTCCGAAAACGCCCTAACGAGGCCTCTGGGTCCGGCCAGTGCTCGAAGCGAGAGAGAGCAGAGCAGCGGGTAGGACCTGCCCCCTGCAACAGCAGCTTGAGAGCGTCCTGCTGCCCGCACAGGCACGGGCTGCCCGCCCCTGCCGAGCGGGGAGGCCAGCAGGAGCCACGCAGCGAAGTCCTGCCTCTCACTAAGGCCAGATGACCCCGAGCAGCTCTTCCATGCACGGTCAAGCACTGAAGCGACCCAGGGTGCCTGTGTGCACCCGGGGGGGGGGTCCCTCAGAGCTCACGCAGGCACCCCAAATGCTTCCCCCCTCCCCGCAGCGGCAGTACTGGCATCCTCGACATTAAACAGGCAGCAGCCTGCCACCAGGCTTGGTTTCAGTCAAGCGCTGAAACAAAGACGGCGTTGCACTTCCGACGAAATTCCGCATCTCTTCGAAAGGCTCCTCGGTTCGGGGTGCGGATGTGGGGTTTGCTTTGTTTGAATGAAAAAAAGGGCCTCTCTGCTGTTTTAATCACACGCCTAACAAAACACCGAATAAACCGTACACCTCTCATGGCCTTCTGGGTCATGCCTGATTACTCGAGAGGAGTTCATTTTGAAATGGCAAAAGGGTAACGCCGCTCTAAGCCATAGAGCGAGTGAATCTTGATGGTTTAGGGGTTGCTCTATGCTGTTTCCTCTCTATTTCACCACTAATCCTTTTGAAATGCTGCAACTTGCTCAAGAGAGGGGTAGTTTTCACACACAGTCGCGATCACAACCACACCGCCGGCCCTGCCCAGGCGAGGAAGTACCAAATCCCCCAAAGCAGAAGCGCTCACCTCCTCGCCAGCCAGTCCAGCGCATTTCTGGCCGCTGGGCTGAACTTTTGAGCTGTTCAGTCATCGGCAGGTGCAAGATTTGCATGAACGACGGCGACTGAAAAGTCTCCGGCCCGGCACCTGTCTGTCCGAGCGCCGGGGGATGCCGCACGAACGGAGCGGCCAGCAACGCCGCCGCTCCTCCCAACCCGGGCCGGCCGCCAGCAGCGCCCACCGCGCCCAGGACACGGCGCGAAGCCGCAGCCTCC
>BOSO01011954.1:214-12347 GCA_018403395.1 Gorsachius goisagi | reverse complement strand
GGTGGTCACGAACCTGATCTTCTCTCACAGTGGGAGGGAGTACTATAGGAAGTACTATAGCAGTAACCATCTGAACCAGGAGGACGAGCCTTACAAGCAGTGCATCAGTGGCCAGACCTGAGCTGGTTTTGGTACCATATAGCTCCATGCGACATACCACCTCTCCTGTCCTGAGTGACTACTGTAAGAATTGGAACTGGACATTTTCTGGACATTTTATAGGGTTGGCCCATAGACTAAGGGAATGATATCTGTGTATAAATCAAAGGATGGGAAGGGGGTGGTTGGTTAATGAGGATGTATTGGATAGTGTGGGACTAAAACATGATGTAAAAGGTATGGAATAAGGGGTAGAGATTGTACTGGTTTTGTCTGGGATAGAGTAAATGTTCTTCATAGTAGCTAGTGAGTAGGAGTGAGTGAGCAGCTGTGTGGTGCTTAGCTGCCAACTGGGGTTATCCCACAACAGTCCTTGTAACCAGTACAACAACACATTCATTAGCATGCATTCTCATCTACTGAGGATAGTATCTTAAATCTTCTTCTTTATATTAACCTAGATTACATTTTATTTATCAAACCTGCCACATGAATAATATTCAATTATCTTTTGCTTTAATTTCGTAACGAAGTATACCTACAGAATGTTTTATTAATGACTTTTTTTCAGTAGCTGATATTTTTTTTAAGGGATGTTGTGTAAGGCCTAACAATTTAAAGTAAAAACAATTAAAGCAAAAGAGGAATGTTAAATACATTAGGGTTTTGGCTAACTATCAGTATTATAAAGTTTAACAAATACATATAACATTGTTCTACATGGGGTTCTTTTTGTCATTTCTGTAATATACCAATACATTATGAAATTCATGGATTATGAAAGTAATAAGAAATGTAAATTATTGTATACAGTGATGCTGATAGTTTTTAAATTCATCAGTTATGTTCAACAAATAATCAGAATAGCTAAAGACTCTGACCCTAGTTTTGCAAGGTGATCCATGCACACAGTTTGTAATTTAAGTCTGGAGGAGCTCTAGGCAGATGCAGAATCTGTGCTGGTGGATCACTTTACATGATGGATCCTTTGTTAGGGAAATCTGGACTAATTATCTCAACAAGTGGAAGCTCCTGAGTTTAAATTTGGCAAGCAACCATGTTATATTACTGGTTCCCACACCTTGTATAAGAGTGTTTCCCCTTAGAAAAATCATTAAGCTATGGAATAGCTTCCTTCAAGCTTCTTTCCTGGTGTAATTGCACATTATTGCCCTAGGCCCTATGAAAACATTTTATAGTTGCAGAGTTTAGAAAGTCATGAATAAATACAATGGAATTTCAAAAATTTGTATCTACTCTAATCCTCTTCTACTCTATCATTTTGTTTTGCTAATGTTTTACTAGAGAATGAAATGACAGAAAACTGAGTCATTTTGGCTGTCATTAAAATACTGTATATAAACTAGAAAAGTCAGAGTAAGGCATTCTCAACACAAGCTTGAGGAATGTACATTTTCATGTCCAGTGGAATTATTTCAATTTCTTCGCTGAAGTAGGGGAATTTTTTTTACATATAAATCTCCAAACAGTTTTTTAATATTACAGGTAAAAAGCATTACTTTGTACAGTTTTGTCAGGTTTAAAAGCATTAGCTTGGTATTTCCTTCCATTTTATCTACTGCAGGACTACAATTCTGGAAGGAAGTAGTTCAATGTCATGACATACAGAAGACACCTACTTCTGAAAAACCAAATTAAATAGTATTTGTTCAAATGACATCTAGAAACACTATATAGATGTATATGAAGTATATGCATTATGGTAGGTAGTTATTCCTTCTCATGTTTTCACCTGTTGGTATTACAATAAATAATAACACTGTTTCCATGAAATGCCTTTTGGAATAGTTTCCTATTTTCATAATCAGTGACATACATTGAAGGTAGAATCACCAGCCAATGCATTTGGCACCCTGAAGCAGAATTGGAGAGGCCAAGCTTATGAACCTCTCCTGCTGAATGACAAGTTAGCTGGCATACAAAGTGACAGATCTCAGCTGAAACAAGGAAACAAATGACCTAAGACATTTTTTCTGGAACTGCTTCTGCTTCCTGAGTGGGTTTCCCTTCAGGTTTGCCATCATGGACAGGAGATTACGGCTGGGTCTGTTGCTGTCATGAATGCTGTGACCACTTGCACTACCAAGGCAAGTTGATGCCACAACAGCTTTTACTGAAGCCTGAGAAAGAGAGGATCAAAAAAATGTTCCTTAAAGGACATGGTCTGTCAGTATTACAACCTTAGCAGCATGTAGCAAATGAATGTTACTGCGTTTAGTCTTCATGGCAATGTCATATTCGGATACCCACACGGGCCGGGTCAGATTTAGAATGCCATTTGAAATTGAGATTTAGAAGAGTTGCTTTCCTAAGGTTTCAATCTTGGCCAACGTGAATAGAATTTTTTTTCAGCTGCACATACTCTTGGATTATTTTTAAAAACTACCTCAGGCTTCCTTCACTGAAATTAGATGGCAATAAAAAGTGCTCTTCCATCTTAATAATGTGATTATCACTGATTAGTCTGGGAAATATTCACAAAGGGAACTATATTGGGTTTATGTGGTGAGGTTTTGGTGGCGGGGGCAGGGGTGACCTCTGTGACAAGACACCAGGGGCTTCCCTGTGCTGGACACGGCCAGTTCCAGCCAGCTCTGCAAACAACCCACTACAGGCCAAAGCTGAGCCAATGTCGTGGTTTAACCCGGCTGGCAACTCAGCACCATGCAGCCGCTTACTCACTCCCCCCTCCCTCAGTGGGATGGGGGAGAGAATCGGGAAGGAACAAAAAAGTTAGAGCCGTGGGCTGAGATAAAGACAGTTTAATAAGGGGAAATAATAATAATAGTAATAATGAGAATGGTAACAGAATATACAGAATATACAAAATGAATGATGCACAACGCAATTGCTCACCACCTGCCAACCGATGCCCAGCCTGTCCCGAGCAGCAATCACTCCCCCCGAGCTGCAATTAGTCCGCCCACAACCAACCAACTGACTAACCGCCCCCCGGAGCATGACGTTATGTGGTATGGAATAGCTCTTTGGTCAGTTTGGGTTAGCTGTCCTAGCTGTGCTGTACTCCCAGCTTGTTATGCACCTGGCTGAGCAGGAGAAGCTCAAAAAGTCCTTGAGTAGTCTCAGCACTGCTTGGCAACAACTAAAAACATCAGTGTGTTATCAACATTCTTGTGGTACTAAACCCAAAACACAGCACTATGCTAGCTTCTATGAAGAAAATTAACTCTATCCCAGCCAAAACCAGGACAGCCAATTAGCAAAGATGGTGATGCCTCTGTGAAAACATCGAAGAAAGAACAAAATGCTGCCCTGCAGTGAGGAAAAAAATTGTCAGAAATAACCCTGTGAACACCAAGGTCTGTGAAGTAGGAGAGGGAAGAGGTGCTTCAGGTTCCAGAGCAGGAATTCCCCTGTAGCCCGTGGAAAGGAACATGCTGGAGCAGATATCCACACTGCAGCCCATGGAGGACCCCACACTTTATCAGGTGGATATTTCCTGACAGGAACTGTGGCCCATGGAGACCCCATGCTGGAGCAGGTTCTCCTGATAGGAACTGCATCCCATGGAGGACCCACACTGGAGCAGCCTTATCCTGAAAGACTGCAGCTTGTGGGAAGGACCCATGTTGGAGCTGGGGAGAAGTGTGAGGAGGAAGAAGCAGCAGAAAGAAACTGTTAGAAACTGACTGCAACCCCCATCTGCCCTGTGCTGCTTGGGATTGTGGGAGAAGGAGGTAGAGGAATTGGGAATGAAAGAGTGAAGTTAAGCCTGGGAAAAAGGGGCATGTGGGGGGAAGGTGTTGTTTTAATTTGCCTTTGTTTCTCACTATCCTACGTCATTTTTAATTGGCAATAGATTAAATTGATTTTCCCCAAGTCAAGTCTGTTTTACCCATGACGGTAATTATTAAGTGATCCCCCTGTCTTTACCTCGACCCACGAGCTTTTCCATCTTATGTTCTCTCCCTGTCCTGCTGAGGATGGGGAGTGAAAGAGTGATTGGGTGGGCGTCTGGCAGCCGGCCAAGGTCAACCCACCACAGAAACCAATATTTATCACTACTGCACCTGCTAAGTACAATGGCACAGAACATACTGGCAACTGCCTATATATATATACACATATAAATGCTGGGGACAGGGTCTTGTATCGTGGAAAAATGTAACAAAGTGACGACATCCCTTAGGACAGTTATCTTAGCCCTTGCCTTGAAGAGCTTACTGTCTGGAAAAAAACCAAAACATATGGAGGTGGGGAGAAGAAACACTAATTTCTTTGTATGACAGTTCTACCTATTGACTTGGCTAAAATTTTTTGCTTAGGGATCACAGAAAAAGCAAGTCTGCAGAAGGGATGAGAATAAATATAGCAAGTTTTGTGGATGGCTTGGAGAGGTAACCATGTACAAAAAGTGCAAAGATACTAATGAAGAGGTAGACTATATGAAAGTTGGCATCAAAGTAGAATCAGCTAATGTAAAATATGAATACAAATTACAAGGCATGAGTCAATAAGATTGGCAGTCATTTTGAAGGTGAGAGGTTAGACCTGTTACAGGAAAATCACAGGCATCCGCACTCGTGGTGAAATCATTTGGCACAACAGATTAGAAACAGAATGATCTAATCAATGGTATTAAAATGCATTCAATGTCCTTTTCTCTCAATAGCAATGTGGATATCTATGAAACAACTTCAACACAATATATGAAAAGACAAATCATGACTGATTTGGTGTTTTGAGATTTAGAGCTATTCTGTAAAAATATGCCTATATAAGAAGTACATAAAGTATTGTGCTGATCTTGTATGCTTGGAAAGAAGGTAGTTTTATATTATTCTCACTAACAGAATAACAACTAAAGCATGTATTCATTAGCTGTTTTTTCTGTTTTGTTCTTATTTTTATGGGGAGGAATTAATTACCTAAAGAGTTATGATTAGTTTCATATATATAAAACTTTTAGCTATAAATATAATAACTATTACTTGTAGTTAATTATTATTGACTAATAGAGAGTAATAGAGATTATTAACTAAGAAAGATTTGATCACTTAGTCTTTGATAGAAAAGCAATAAATAGATAAATTTATGAAAAGCAACAGATTTTTAAACACAGAAGTATGAATTGGTTGACTATATGGCTCTAAATAAACTGGGCTAAAAAAAACATAGTGATCAAAGGTGTGAAAATTAAAAGAGAATCAAAATCAAAACACACAAAAAGCGCACACAATCCTTTGTGACATCCTGGGTGACAAATCTAATAGCTCACTCAGAAATAATGAATTTTATGACTATGCTCATGCACTGAAATAATTTTGATATAAAAGTGCTGCATGATGTTTCCGGTAAATACATGGCAATCTTTCTCTAAGGCTACAGAAATATTTCTGGAGACAACAATATTAATGGACACATTTAGCCAGTTCTTCATGGGCAAAGTGTCACTGTGAATTATATCTACAGTATCCAAGACGGTAAAAAAATGACAAAAATGGTTTTTTTTTGTCCTGTAGAGATTCTTTGTCACAGTTCCCTTATATCGAAAAAATAAGGAAAAAACCCAAACAACCAACAAGTTAAGGGTCATTTACTGTTTGTGAATTTGGTTTTGCATGTGTTTGTAAAGCTCCCAGACAAGATGCTTTTTATTCTTATTCTCCTGGCCTATAAAGGAAGCTCACTGCAGCTGTTAGTAATAAGCGCTGTGCAGAAGTAACCCTGGAAGTCTTTTCTAAGTAGACACAATCTTGAGCTAAAGAAGAGATTAGAGGAGAAGGAAGTTTTCTGCTGTCATATCAGTTAGATACCCAACTTCTTGCCTTTTGCACCTCATATTTTTTTCTGCTTCCTCCCATGGTAGATCATTATCTATAACTGGCTATCAAGTGCTGAAAACTGAAACTCTGAGCTTTACTGTAGTAAAACAGTAGGGATGAGTTCGGAAAAAAGCTCTCTGCATACAAAGAACATGCAGATTTGCTGCAGACTGCTGTTTTTAAGAGCACAAGAAAGTAAGTGATATTTTCTTGAGCTTAGAAAAACTTCAAATCTAATACAACAAAAAATATTTCAAACTTCTACAGTGCCTTTCATTTGAAGCATCCTGAAGTACTTTACAAATTAATTAATGTAATATTTTAAGGCACTATTTGTATGAGCAATATAGAACTGAGAATTTTTTTCTTCAACATTAATGAAAAAACCCTGAATTTTCCAAGTACTGTTGACTAAAGATCAAATTCAAATATACTCACCTTTGCAGATCAATATCTCCTGGATCCAATTTACTTTATCCAGTAATAAAAGAATACAGTGCAGATATCATGTCAGCCCTTGCATCTTAGCAATAGACCATACATAACAGTAATGAGTCTTTCCTCATCTACTGAGAAAGACTTTAAAGGGACAAAAAAATGCAGTTAGCAAAAAGGCGCAGGGGGCTTCACTCTATCGTCTTTTCAGATTCTTCCTGTGAAGTTCCGACTTGAGAACTGCACAAAATATAGGGCTTGTTTCTACGTTCCCCTGAAGGTGGGAACAAAGAGGAACACTGAAACACCTCAGAGCTAGAAGAAAAACTGGACATATATGCATGCTGTCGCAAGTTCCAACAATGTGCTGCTTAATTCACAAGAGGACCTGAACATCCATGGGTTTGAGTGCTCACTACCTTACAACATTACAACACTGGATTCACAAGGGATATTTTACAGCCACATAATATACTGGAGATAAGAGTTATATAAACAATTAACTAACCAGTTGTCCCCCTCCTCCCCATAATGAACTGTCTTTCAGAGTGAAAGTGATACTAACAAAATATGCATCAGCAAAGATACTGTATTCTCATTTTTGTTTTACTTACTAAATTCTTGGCATTCAGAGACACATCATCCCACCAGGGGGACACAAAGTCATACTACTCACAGCTCAGGATTCTCTTAAACATGTGCTGATCTCCCCTTTCATCATAAACTGGTTTAAAACCATGTGGTGCATCCCTGCCCCTGCTCTTTTTTGTTTGCTGTACCACTTTACAATTTCAGAAACTCCTGTTGGATCTTGGCCTTGGTGTAAGGAGTCGGACAACAACTAGGTGGCACTGTCCGTTCCAGAAACTCCTACATGGCTGAGGTGGGGAGTGAGAATAGGAACAATCAGTTATTCCCTGATAGCCTCAGAACATACCTTATCTGAATTGTAGCCCTAGTGGCGCGTTACCATTGTTACTGGAATTCCAGTGGTTACCTACCTGATTGTGGTCAGGGCTGGAAATTTGCTGATGACTAAAGCCAATCATCTCATGATCCTATAAAACAGCAGTCCCAAGTGAGGCCCTTTGAGCTCTCCTGGACTGCAAGCAGGCTGTGACCAGCATCTCCCACTGAGTGGGACACCTCTCAGAGCTAGCAAACTCTTAGTTTGCTAAAATCAGAGGTCTATTGCCGAAGACCAACAGTGGAGCCAGGGCTGAAGCCTTTCACTCCTCGAGGTTCAACCCTTGCCTGTTGAGAAATGCCAAGACATTTGATGTGAGTATTTCACTGAACTCAAGGGGAATTTTGAACAGGTATACCTTTATATATATATATATATAAAACCATGTCTCTGTGTTTGCATGTGTGAATCAATTTAAGTAGTCTGTAGATGTATGATTCAATTACAAAGTGAGACTTCTACTATATATATATAATCCTTATTCACATAAACCGTTGGCCAAGTCTGAGACTAAGATTGGACTTAGCCACACCCAGACTCCGCTCTGAGAGGGAGTTTAGAAAGCAAGGAGGTCTATTTTGAACCACGTGACTCAACAGGAGAGTCCTCCTTATCCCCTGCATCCATGATGTCTCTGTGAATCATTCTAACTCGAGTGTAACTTACTTTTCCTTTGTGAATTTTTTCCATGCAGTAATAGAGTGAACCTTGCCATCTTCAAATCTTTAACTAAGTCGATGTTCTGATTAATTTTATTAAATCACTTTGTAAATTGACTAATGATTGAGTGCTATTAAAATATCACAATCAAATCCTGTGATTTTCCACAAATAAATCCTAAACTGCTACTAAATCAAATTGTGTAAAGTCACTCAATTAGTCAGCAAGATCCTAAATCAGCATTTATGACAAACCACAAAGTCTGTAAGGATAAATAAGAGAGAGAGAAGATTATCAAAGATTAATTTGTTCCAGGCTATTAGAAACAGTTCCTAGTATGATCTTTCCCCACTTCATGTCCAGTCCACCACTTTGGGAAACCAGACCTGGATATATATATGAACTGTGCACACAAGTCTGTAAGGGTATGTGGAAGGAGGATGTGTGGTCCTTTAAGAGTACCTGGTCAAAGGTGCCATAAACAAGAATATATAGAGACGCAAACCTGACAACAAATTATAAGGGAGTTCTTGATAAGAACAAACCTGGTCAGTCACATTAATTGATAAGCTATCAAGAACCTGCAGGCAAACCGGGATTTTGCAACTGATAAGGATGCAAACCTGAGGGTCCAGGATATTGGAGAGGGGTTGGTGTAACTATGCCAACCAATGAGGGAATGTACAGAGGAAGGGGGAACAGGAAGGAACAAAGAGAGGGATAGACAGTAAGGGGTATAAAATGGGCTGATTGCATGTGAAACAAGGCCAGTCGGTACGCTTCTCTGACTGAGCCCTGCGCCTGATCACTGCAGTCTATCCTATCTTCTTATTAAATAATTTCTTAACTATCTTTCTGTGTGTGATGGATGCACTCAACCCCTTAACCAAACTAGCAGTAGTACAGGCGCCAAAGGAGGGAAAGGCCCGAGCCATAGCTGGTCCAAGTTTCAATCTGTTCTCTGAAAACCCACAAAGGAGCAATGACACAGTGAGCATCGATGCATATGAGCTTGGAACACCAGTCATGCAGTTGACACATGAATAGCATTTATCAAGGAACAAAGAAAGTTGTGGGTACAAGGAGTCTCCTGCATACCTTTTCCATTGCATGTAATTTGACTACAAGCCAACCACTTTATTCAATAAATATGACAGCCTAAGTGAGCCTTCTTTGAGCTCTCCCTGCTAGACAGTGAGGATGCATGGCAATCTTCCCTTGAGCTGGGATGACTCTCAAGGTTGCTCCTCAAGGCAGAGAGACCTTTTACCAATGGCAGATCTCACTCTCTGTCCCATGCGTATGTGTGCTGCAATGACTCAGTGCCAGCTCCTGGAGTCAGACCAGGGCTGTGGGCTCCCCTGGCCTGTGGTGTCAGCTACTGGAGCAGGTAAGGGTCTCAGCTGCCAGCCACTGGAGCGGGAACATTGTGTGTCCTGAAAACCAGATACTGGGGGGGACTGGCATGAATAAGCCAAGTGAGGGGCTCAGCACAGGCAACTGGAGCAGGACCATGGGTCACAGCCTGTGTGCCTGCTGCTGGCTGTTGGCAGGGGCAGACACTTTCTATCTTTGCTAGTCCTGGTGTGCATGTGTATTCGCTAGCAAACTTTAAGATGGACTAGTCAACAAGTAGGAGTCAGGACAGAGGTATCAGGTGGGTGGAGGGTCCCTGCTAAATATGCCATGGGGGGACCTGCAAGTGTGGAGTGCTTGTGGAGTGAGTGTGTGTGAGTGCATGTCTGTTTGCTAGTGAGCATCAAGCTGGACTAGCTGTCGAGTAGAGACCCATGAAGCAGGTAAAAGGGCTGAGGATACGGGCAGGAGTACCAGACGGACAGGAGGGCTGTGCCGGTACTTGGGGGACCTGTGAATGTGCATGTGCTTGTGAATCTAGAGTGTGTCATGTGTGTCCTTTCACTAGTGAACTTCTATCCCTAGCAGCCAAAGAAGAAGAAGGGGAATTGGCTGACTATATTCATGTTTATGTCGAGTCCTATATGTAGCTGCTGTTGAAGGCAACACATTGTCTGTGGCAGTTTTTGTAGTTGGCTGTGTCAGTGTCCTCTATGTGTGTGTGTGTGTGTGTGTGTCTCTGTGTGTTTGTGTCACTGGGACATGTGCTCACCTTTGCTACTGGCTGAACCTGCAAAAAGGAAAGCAGCAGCTGCACCCCCTTAGACTGGGAAGAGACTCTGGGTCCCCAGGTGTACCAGTCTTGAATACAGTGACAGGGAAGAAGGTAGTCCTGGGCCGGAGCTTCTGGAGGCAATGGCCACTCTTAAAATCCCATTAACAAACTCCTGGTTCTACAATAGAGTAAACCAAAATGTTAATTATAAGCATTCACGAACACATGGAAAAGCTGATCAAATTATAAATTTGTGACATATCTTTAACTGGAACTATTAATTTGAGGAATTAAAAGAAGAATAGCCAAAGAAAGTCAGACCAAAGGCTCATTAATTCAGATCTGACGTAAGCCTCTGACTAGCTGTTGTGGTTTAATCCGGCAGGCAGTAAACACCACGCAGCTGTTCGCTCACTCCCCCATCCCAGTGGGATCGGGAGAGAGAATTGGGAAAAAAAAGGACAGAAAGAAAAGTGAAATTCATGGTTTGAGATAAAGACAGTTTAATAGGACACAAAAGGAAGGGAAAATAATAATAATGATAAAACAACATACAAAGTAAGTGATGCACAATGCAATTGCTCGCCACCTGCTGACCGATGTCTAGCCAGTTCCCAAGCAGCGGTCCCCCTCTGGCCAACTCCCCCCAGTTTATATACTGAGCATGTGTCATGGTTTAACCCCAGTCAGCAACTAAGCACTGTACAGACGTTTGCTCACTCCCCCTACAATGGGATGGGGGAGAGAATCAGAAGAGTAAAAGTGAGAAAACACATGGGTTGAGATAAAGACAGTTTAATAGGGAAAGCAAAAGCCGCGCATGCAAGCAAGCAAAGCAAAACAAGGAATTCATTCACTACTTCCCATCGGCAGGCAGGTGTTCAGCCATCTCCAGGAAAGCAGGGCTCCATCACATGTAACAGTTACTTGGGAAGACAAACACCGTAACTCCGAACGTCCCCCCCTTCCTTCTTCTTCCCCCAGCTTATATACTGAGCATGATGTCATATGGTCTGGAATAGTCCTTTGGTCACTTTGGGTCAGCTGTCCTGGCTATGTGCCCTCCCAGCTTCTTGTGTACCTAGCAGAGCATGGGAAGCTGAAAAAGCCCTTGACTAGTGTAAGCACTACTTAGCAACAACTAAAACATCAGTGTGTTATCAACATTCTTCTCATATTAGTTCCAAAACACAGCACTATACCAGCTACTAGGAAGAAAATGAACTCTATCCCAGCTGAAACATCTAGGGAAGAACAGTGATCTGTGGCTTGGGGACTTCCCCAAACAGAAATGCTTCATTTATACACTTCCATAGACCTTTTTTCTGCTGATTTTTTAAAGTAATTTTTTCAACTGATGTAAACTAGCATCCGCAATATCCTGCGGCAAGGCGTTGCACAGCTCAACCACATATTGTACCAAGAGCCACCTCTGTGCATTTGTTTGGAACCTACCACTTGGTGGTTTCATTTGATGATCTCTGGGGCTTCGTCATTTATCTTCTACACACCACTAAATATTTTCTATCATATCCTACCTCTGCTGGTCTCAGACTGAAGACCATTAGACTAATCACTCCTCCTTCTGAAGCCTTTGTTCGTCCATGCCCCCATATGTGAATTTTTTTCAATGCTTTGTCATTTTCAAGTGGTTGCAAACAGTATTCATCATTGGCACACCATGGAGTTTTTGATTTTGGTCTCCATTGCGTTGCTAAGAATTACTAAACTTGGCTGTGCTTTTTTGGATTGTTTCCAAGCACAGAGTAAAAATTTTAACAGAGTAATTATTAGAATCCCCAAATTTCTTTTCTGAGGGATAAGAATCAGCTGAAGACCATCATTTTACCTGTGTGTCGTGGTTTAACCCGGCTGGCAACTAAGCACCACGCAGCCGCTCGCTCACTCCGCCCTTCCCTCAGTGGGGTGGGGGAGAGAATCGGAAGAAAAAAAAAGTAAGACTCGTGGGTTGTGATAGAGGCAGTTTAATAAGAGAAAAGAATAACAGTAGTAATAATAATAATGGTAAGAGAA
>BOSO01011953.1:0-29311 GCA_018403395.1 Gorsachius goisagi | reverse complement strand
CTATATGAAAGATGGGGAAAATCTTTTTAGTAGGGCCAGCTGTGTCAGGACAAGGGGGAATGGTTTTAAACTAAACCAGGGTAGGTTTAGACTAGATATAAGGAAGAAATTCTTTACAATGAGGGTGGTAACACACTGGAACAGGTTGCCCAGAGAGGTAGTGGAGGCCCCATCCCTGGAAACATTCAAGGCCAGGTTGGACGGGGCTCTAGGCAACCTGATCTAGTTAACGGAGTCCCTGCTCACTGCAGGGGGGTTGGACTAGATGACCTCTAGGGGTCCCTTCCAACCCGAAACCTTCTATGATTCTATGATTCTATAAACAGTATAATTTATGCTTCATTGCTTTCCTTTCCTATCTGAATTCTTGGCTTTATGGATCAGAAGCATAGGATACTGACAGCACCCTGTAAGTGGGCACTGTGCAGCGTACCACCAGAGATAGAACTTGGCGCTATTTGCCCCACAAATACAGACCCTGCTAGTTTTCAGAGTTACAGCTCAGCCATACCCCCATTCTTCTCTTAAAATCTGGCATAAACCTTTCTGATATCACTGTATCAGAGCTTACGTAAATACAGTAATTCTTCATCTGAAAGGTATTTTGAGCAAATCCATTTTCTAAATTTGATTGGAACAGTGCTTTAGTTCTAGTGTTATTTCAAGTTTCTGCCTTATACCATGGAATATAATGTTTAATGAAGTATTTCACCTGTTGTTGCTGATTCTTTTAAGTGTTTGGGGTTTTTTTTTCCGAACTGTTTCCTGAAATAAGCCCACTTCCTTTGAATATATTTCAAGAGATCCATCAGAATGAGCCAGGGAGGCAAATGAAGCAGAACGTGTAGCAAACAGTGTTCAATTTAACCTTTTTGTGTAAAAGAGAACCCCAAGGTACCATTTTTTGTCATTGAATGTGGCTTCTTTAGCTTAGTATCATTGCTGAACTATGCATTGAGTCAGAACTTTGACAGGGTTTATTTTGCAAGATCTGGGAATATATTGCCATACTCAGAGAAACTAAGTTGCAGCTGTTTAATTTCCCATTTTCCCCTACCTTTGGTGAAAAAAAGAATGGAAAAAAAAAAGGACTTGTGAGATGATGATCTTTATTTTTTAATCAATGTGAAATATCCCTTAAGTCCACAGAATAAGAAAACGATGACTCTGTTTTATCTAATTAGTTTTGTAATTTGAATTACAATTCTGAACAGGAAAAAAGGTCTAGGCAGCTTTTTTTTT
Organism: Gorsachius goisagi; assembly: GCA_018403395.1. Lineage (NCBI taxonomy): Eukaryota > Metazoa > Chordata > Aves > Pelecaniformes > Ardeidae > Gorsachius > Gorsachius goisagi. Next base: position 28,069 of record BOSO01011953.1, on the reverse strand, counting down.
TCTTTATTTGCTGCCTTGGCTCCTTTTTCAGTGCCCAGAGCCATACAGATGAGGGTCTGTTCGTATGTTTCCAACAGCAGCATCTGGCTCTTTGGCAAACTGTTCCACTAACTGTTCCGACCTACTGACAGCTCTAGCACTGCTAATGAATACCGTGTAGGTTGGCTGGAGTACATATAGGTCATCTCTTTTAATCCCTTCTCTTGGGAGTTATTTTTACATTAGTAGCATTTGGTTTTCAGGAATTCGACATAATGACTGTGGTCTATATGAAAAGAAGGTGGCAAATTATGATTAATTCAATATTTTTACACTCTAAGGGGAAAAAAAGTACTGCGGGTTCCTTTGGTACCACTTAAATCTAACATTCCTGGTTAGGATGAGCCATTATACCTGCTTCCCTAAGTAAGACTAAAATTCTTGTGCTGTAGCTCAGTAAGAAGTAGGAAACTTTGCAGAATTGAAAGTTTTGTCTGGTAAGTTTGAAGTTTTCTTAAAGCTGTCAGTAAAAATACTTCATACTCTTATTTAGTATAAGGAAAGACATTTAAAGGAAACACAGATAACCATTTTTTCTTATTGAAATGGAAGGCTTGTACACAGTTCCCTGACTTCATGGCAGCGTCTGCGGGCACAGAGAATGTTTACATCTCTCTGAAACCACTGAAGTATTCTTTTTGTTCCAGCTTGGTTCAGATTTCTCATGTTTCTGCAGTTTAACTGCATGAGGTGTCCTTAGTGTCTGTGAATGTCACTGAACCTCGACAGAAAAACCATGGAATCTTTAATGAAAGCATTAGTGGCTAGTGTATCAGTGGCTTTTATCCGTCCCATATTCTTTAATAAAATATATCTATCTAAAACCAAACATGTCTGTTCTCTCACTCACTTTACTACTATGGTTGTGCCATATTGTTACAAGTTCTGTTGAAAGTAGACAAAGTAATAGACGGTGACAGTGGTATGGTCTATGGTTTATATTGTATGAATTATCTAATGAAAACACAGAGCCATACCACTTCTTTAGAAAGGATCATTTGTCAGGATTCAGTAACGGTAAAAACTGCTCACTGGAGAAAAGTTATCTTTCATGTCCTAGAAGACTTTTTTGGTCCATTTAGAAATCTTATCCTGTCTACTTCTTATTTGGTTTATGGTTTCAGTGTGTTCAATTCTCCTTCATATAGCTCTAAAATGAGAAAATAAAAATAAAGCAATTTCAATTCACAGTCAATTAATCTAGTAAGCTGTCTCAGGTTGTATGAATGTATATTCCAATCCTTCCCAGGAATTAAAGAAGGTATTGAAAAGTATGAGTACTCATGTTATCCATGTGAAGCCCTGACATCTCAGTATAATTAAGGCAACTGCATGTTTTCTGTATTTCCCATACATGACCCAACCTGATAAAGTGTAGAAGGGGGAAAAAAAAAAAGCTCCGTGAAGAATAATAATCTGAATATGTAACAGTTTTATTTCTTATGATGGTTTATAAATATTTCACCACACATGCTGCCAAAAGTCTTGCATTTCATGAATGACTCAAATCTTTTCCCCACATATCCTGCAGTACTGTCTCTGAATGAATATTATAAATCCCTAATATCTGAACAAAACCAAAGCAAATAAACTCTGTGACTTCATGCCCAAATGTCTTCAAAACAGATCTGGGAAAATGGGATTTTTTTAAATTATTATTTAGTGAGGGGCCAAACACTCTATTACTGCACATACTCTATCAGATTGGTAGAGTAGTAATCATCTATTTTTCTGTAATACCTGTGTATAGGGAAATAATTTAATGATTTAGAAACCTATGCATTTATAGTTTAAAATTTCGTATTGGACTCTTTCTTTCCCTCATCTGAAATTTGACCAGTTGCCACTGCATTTATAATCAGAAAAAGATGCTATACTTCCTGAAGTTTGCCCCAACTGTGGAAGTCCATTCTCTAATTAAAAAACCAAACAAACATGTAATCTAAGTCTCATAAGGTCTTACAATAGCAATTAATTCACAAAAGTAAGTGGAGAAATCAACTTTCATTAATATTTTGGGACGTTTTGCAATGATTTCACAAAATTTGAAATCTGGATTTTTAATATACGTTTGTTAAAGTTCTTTCTGTTTAGGGCAAATTGAAAGCTAAGGTAGTACTTTGCCAGATTTTATGGTGGACTTTTTTGTTTATGAGTGGAGGTTTCAGGAAGCAGTCATACTTACCGTCCTAAAAGGAATTATTCCTTTCAGAAATAAAAAATCTGAGAACACATGTTGAGTCATGCCACAGAAAAGTCTAATAGCTACACACTACATTGTAGCTTTCCAGAAACAGTAGGTAAGAACATTGAGCAGACACACTGCTAAGGCTGATATTCCATCTGTAGCCCTCACTGCCAGTAAAGTATCAGTCAGTTCGTGTAGGAATGGTGAGTCCTGTGGCCTTCCAGGCTCCTGTCTAAACTTAAACAGGTATCTGAATTATGAAATGTTTGAGTTTTAGCCTTCATCGTATTTTTATGAAGTCTTCTGTGTTAAGACTGGCTTATGCATAGTTTTCTTAGGCTGGGCTTATTAAAATACGATGTAGCCGCACTACTGCTAAAATTAACACCTTTCTTTAAGGCATCCCTCTTTAGAAACTTCAGTAAGTCATTGTGTTACATAGCTCCAGAGAAGACGCAAACCCTGATATAACTGAGCCAGTATGAAGGTTTGATGAATCTTTCTCTTTTTTCACAATGTGTTCAAAATAACATGTTGGTGTAATTGCTTTTCAGAAACCACTGCCCTTATGTTCCTTTCTTGGGTTACCTGACTTCTTTTTAAATATATAACTGTGCAGGACATATGTTACAATTAATTTTTACGGGTGGCGGGGGGAAGAGAAAGTGTTTGTACAAGAGTGCAGAGGTTGTAAGAATGAGAGAGGTTCCAACAGGTTAGCTTTTTAGCTTGCAGTGAATTTTCCTACATGGAAAATGTGGAAAGGATATAAGTGCATATATTAAATATAGATTGGTTTCTCAAAATTACTGCCATGATGGGGAAGTGGTAGTGATTAGATGTCTGATAAACTCTTCAAATTTTAGAAACCTAGTTGTGAAATTTCACTTCAAAGTGAGTTTAATGATGGTCAGTGGACTAAAAGAAGGTCTATGTTTATTCATTAATCAGGTGTTAAAATTCTGGTGTGTTCCACTATGAACATACCTGAACATGCATCAGAGAGTGATAATTTTTCATCACTGTCTACCTAAGCACAGCTGTTGTGTAGGAGATAGATAGTAACCTCAAAAGTTACCTCATTGAAAAATCATTCAACTCAGCATTGGGCTGATATTTTCAGGTATATAAGTTGACTAAGAGGTGTTGACATATGAATAATAATAAAAAAAAGATACAATGAAATTGAACTACATAACTGTCTTTTAAAATTCTTACATTTTTTTTCTTTAGATACATATCCTTTATCTGTAGCTTTATCTATTATAACCTCTTTTTCTAACCTCTGCCACCACAAGGGTATGCAAGTAATATTTACAGTATGCAGAGAGCAGGCAGTCAGCCCATGCAGTCCTCAAGGAGACCTCAAGCACCATGAAGATTATTTTGCTGAAAGCCCTACTAGATTAATTTTACACATGTGAATAAACACTTTGATGAATACTGTCTTAACTGATTTTAAAGGGGGCTATGCACTCAGAGCTGCTTTAACAACTCGACCTGCAGAACTGATAACACACTATAGTATGGTGTGAGACAGATTATCCTTTGAAAATTAAGCATAGCTACTACTTTCTTAAGAACACAGCAAGAACTTGGACAGGTGATACATCAACAGGTCAATTGTTAAATGCATCTCATACTGGGGGAAGATTAGAATAGAAGGTATGAAAAGACTTGGAGAAACCATAAACTATAGGGGTGGGATAAGAATATGATACTCCTCTGAAAGACCTTGAATGGTGTAAATAACAAAAGAAATGAATGGTGTAAACAATGAAAGGAAGAACCTGCAGAAACTGTGTAATAAAATTCATTGAAAAGAGAACTTAATCTAAACACCAAGAAATATTTTCTGAGAAATCTACTAGTGGAATAGTTTATTAAGGGAAACTCTTTTGCTTGAATCATTTAGAACCAGACTGGAGCAAAGACTAGCATGGCAGTGGAAAAGATTATCTAACTCCTGAGATTCTGTGATTATTTTAATTGGAAAGTTTCTGTTTGTGTTTTGTAGGGCACCTTTCCTTTATGGTGAGGCCTTAAAAACCTTGTACAGCTGTTGTCTGAGTTTCTCCTGTCTGGCACTCTCTGTAACTTAAATAACACTTAATGCATGGCACTTGGAACATGTAGTGTTGATGTAGCTGTTCTGCTCTTTTCAACCACTACAACTCTACCATCAATACTGTCTCCAACTTTAACCCTAGACAAAAAAGAAAAGAAACTGTACCTATTTGCCACTTCATGTTAGCCCCACTTTAAAATATTATATAAAAATAAGTTGTGTTAATATATTTGGTATCTCAGAGTAGGAATAAATTAAGATCTGTGATGCATTTTTAACATTGGCTTCATTTTAGTGCCAGCCATCTGCTTCACATTGATTTACAAAAAGACCGCTGTATTACTATTATACTAATAGTCAAACATAAATGAATGCAGTGGGGTGGATTTTGAGAATTACCCAGTAAAAGTTATCCTAATTTCAAGAGCAACAGAGTGAAGCGAATGCTGGGTGCTTTTGAAAGTTCTAGCCAGCAAATTTTGCAAATATAGAACAATATACAATACTAGCTGTATTGTTGCTATGTAGCGGGTAACATGTCATTGTATGCCAGTTTAATCCCATGCCTGTGTTTCTGTTGAATTCTTTGGAGTGGATGCACTATGGTTTGTCATGCCAAAGGCTAAAAAGCACTATTAAATGCACTACTCACTACTATAGCTTTCAGCTATACTGATGTTAATGGATACAGGAACAGGCCCTTGTTTGGACAGTTAGCAAACAGTAAGTACTGGAGACTGTTAGATCAACAGCTTATGTTCCTGTTACATCTATTCTCCATGCCCAGCATGCTATTTCCCTAAACCCTTCTTCATTCTCTTGCGACTTCCCCAGTGTGCTGGATAGGTATTTAAACAGAAAGAATCAACTATGCCAAGGGTGTGTTGGTCCTCACATATGAATGCAGCACACCATAAAGCAAGTAGGTTTATCTTTTCTCAACATAGCTACTATAACTGCTCTTGAAATCATTAAATCAATTCAACACACACGCAGGATGAAAGCTACTAGGAAGTCAAAGGGGGAAAAAAAAGATTAAAAAATATTGAGAAACTTAAATCTTGACTTGTGACAAACGATATGAAGTATTAACTTGGGAGAAAATATGGGAATAGTCTGTAAGTAGCTGAAGCATGTGAATATCAAGAAAACATGGAATCACTACTGCCATAGATAAGGGCATAACTATAAGTAACAGAATGCAACTGAAAGGGGAAGATGTAGGCTGAACTTCAGGAAGGGACCCACTAGCCAGGAAGATGGACAGAAAAACTAAGTAAGTCCTTTTATTTTCTAGCTAGGTAGATTTTCTGTAGCACTTGCTTGCTCTGATTTAGGGAAGACAGGCGGGCTGTGACTCAACTACATATGTAAATAATAGTTTTGCTCTAGAAAGAAAATTACATACTCTGCAATTTATTCAATTTGTAGTTTTGTATTGGGCATACTGTAAGTAGACCTTTATGTTAACGACTTGTTCCAGCTAGACAATTGGTACATTTTATTCTTCTTTTATGGCTGTGTATTTGCATTTTTGCTTTACATATGTTGAAGCCTTTCCAAGTTTCACATGGACTGTGGGATAAAAGCAGAGATCATCTGTTCCATGCTTAGAACAAGGATTCAAATTCATTGTGAAAGCTCTGTTGCTAACACTTTTAGGTCATTTAAATACTACATTAATAAACACAGAGACACTGAGTCTCTTCTCAGTGAACAATTATCAGAAAGCAGAATAAATAACCATCACTAGTGCCAAAATGAAAATGAATTTTGTTATAAAAGGATGCTATATTGTTAAAACTGAGCCTTAGTGCATACCCCAAAACTGGAACAGACATTTCTGGGATTACTCAGATCTCCCTGAAGTGCACTGTTCTCTTGCACTGAACTTGCACTGCATTTACGTAACCGTCACCAACGTATGTAGGAAGCATATGCCATATACTTTTCTGACAAAGATTCCCCACCCCACCCCTTTCTTCACTCCATATGTGCATGGAGTTGTTTCCTGTTGTTTGCTGACACTCTGTTAGCAGTCTGTGGGATCTACTAAAGGTAACTAAGGACAAGTTGTTGCTAGTAGGCTTAAATGCATACGGAAAAATGCAGGGATTTAGAATCTGAGAAAGGCTGAAAGTAAACGCTAAACAAACAAGATACCTGATTGTTACCTGATTATCCTGTCCATTACTGTTTAACTAATAAACTATTACTAGGACTAATGGTTAATTGATAAATTAAATGAAAATTGCCAGCTGTTGATGAATTTCTAAAGGATTTTCATATCAGACTTACACGCCTAACAGCTACTGCAACTGTAAGCTATCATAACTGAGACATAGTAGTGAAGATCTCATCTATCTGATATATTTGTTATATAATCATTTTGGGTTTAGAAAAATTACTTAAAATAATATATTTCTTGTTTCCGTTAGAACTTCCCAGAATATATGGAGAAAAGCAGAATAGTCTTACAGGAGCTGTTTTGCCTCATATTCTTTAATACAATTCAAATCAGTGTCGACATATCTATTTTTCTCATTACAGAGAAAGAAGAGGATACCATGATCTTTCACAATTTGTGTAGTCTCCCATTATTTATCAGACAGCTGCAAGAATCATTTCTGGGAGGATTCACTTGAGGAGTGAGGCCATGTTTGCCAGTGGCATTTCATTTTGCATTTAAACAATTATTTCATGCTAAGAAAAAAATGAAAGAAATCCATCCCCATGGACACAACTAACTACCTTTTAAATTGTGCAGGGATGGGATCCTACTATTAAAAAAAAATCTATCCCTTTGTATCTTGACCCCCAACAACTTAACTGCTTTAGTCTTCAACAGTCTGTCAACTAAGTCAAACTTCCTGGTGTTTGTGTGGTATAGCCAGCCAAATGTACACTGAGACACATACAGGGACCATAAACACCATTTTAACTTGGAAGATGAACTGGACTTGACATTTGCTTAATTTTTCATCTTCAAACATGAGAATTTGAATTATTTGAGCTATTCTTTTCAAATCAGTAAAGCACATTAATAATATTGCACTATAGTAAGTGTATCCCCACTACTACAGAACATACTCCAAATAAATTTTTGAAACTCCCAAACAAGAGAATACTACAGAGGTTTAAAATAATTTCTACTTTATCTTTTTCTATTCTCTGCCTGTCAAATCCTAATCTGCTAACAGTCAAGTTCCATAATATTACCCTATATTCATATCATAGGAAAGTTTAAAATTGTGACACCATGACTGCAGCTGCATGGGTGTTAACATCCTTTTTGATACCATTTACATTATTTAGTTTCAGATATACATGGTCTTACTCTCCATCAGCTCTAGATGTACTTACATTCTCCTGAAGGGAGAGGACAAGTAATCTATTGTTTACAGAAATTGCAGAACACAGGTAAGTTTTTAATTGCCTAAACTGTCATCAAATCACATGGGAAGATAATTTGTTTCTTAAGAGAATTTTAAAATGAAAGGTAAAATCCTTTAAACAACACCTTCTCTCATAATAATCTATCACAGCTCTTTGTAGTGAGACATGCCATGCCAGACCTCATTGTTAAAACATGCTCAGCAACCTCCAAAAAGCATTAAGAGTCTAAAAGTATGTTTAGACAATGTACACTACATTATTTTAATATGGTATAGTGGCATTAAAAAGCACATATAGATCCTATTAAGAATAAATCATGTAGAAAATGTGTGTCTCATTCGTACTGCTACCATGCAATGTTTGGATCCAAACAGTTTGGTAATCTGCCAAAACAAAAATGAAAAGCATTAAAACTAGAGCCAGTTGTTGTAAACGTCTCACTGCTGCTGTGATCAGCTCCTTTATCCTATAAAGAACAGCCTCTCACTCTTCATCTCAAATAGTGAGTATTACTCATCACAAATCTAAAATAGCAGGTGGATTCTGAAAATGACTGGTTGCTATGATCAAAATGACTGGTTGCTGTGATTATCTGTTTTGTATAGAATAAAACAAAGCTTCAAGCTTTCAAGTAATTAAAAATATATTTTCCTTCTCAAACTGGAATGTAGATATATCAACTCTAGCCTTACAAAAAGTCCATTAAAACATATTTGCTGTATTCTGGTGGTTTTAAGTACTGGACTACCTCTTTCATGAAAAGTATATCCAGGGTAGAGAGATTTAAATAGTTTTACAATGAAGCCACAGACCAAAACCATATTTTCACTGCTAGGCATTTTCAGGGAGTACATGTGGAGAATGGATGTTTGCCAGGACTATCTGGAAGAATGCAAAAAAGTACAACACTCAAGACAGACTATTACTGTCACTTAAAAGTAGACAATCTTTTATTCCTGGAAAGGTGTCTGAGAAGTTAATGAACACGCACATCTAACACCACCTGCATTCTGCCAGCAGACAAGATTCCCCACAATAGCTTCAGCTTTTTAAGATCACTAGAAGTGACTGGTTTTAGCTATTACTTTCTTGCCGCTGCCTTTAACAAAAGTGAAAACACTATGCTTTTCCTCTTACTTTTAAAATAGTTTTATATCTTTTTTGCTGTGTTATTCACACACAAGTTATATTCATCAGATGAATATGTAGAGTTATCTAAGCAATTTGAAAGTTGTTTTTCAATATGTAGGCAATTTGAAAAATCACTCTCTGATATTCTGTTCCCACTCTTCAGATATACTCTCAATTTTTTATTTTTTATATGTAAATCACAACTTATTATAGCTGTTATCATGCAAGAAAAATATTTGATGTCACTGTAGCATTATATTTTTGTAAGCACCGCACTTCAGTACATTATAATTTGTCTTTCTATCCCTTATACAATAGTTTTTAAGGGAGACTAATTGGACTGTTACATAGCTCTGCCACTAACCTACAAAAAGTAACCAGCTTCTGGATTTTCCTTATAGGTCAGCAATTTGCAACCATCTTTCACAACCTGCCTAAAATGCTCTGTTTCCCTGTTGGCCTGAGGAAAGTAAATAAAAGTATGTCTGTATTTAATATTTCTTCCATTCAAAAATTCTCTGGATTCCAGGAATGTGAGTTGATGTCTGTTGTCAGGGACTAATTCCCTCAGGCTTTATTCATGACTGAAAAGAATTAACAAGAATTTGTAGTCTTGTAGAAGTTTCTTGGGAAATAAAAATTAATTTGGGCTTTTTGCTGAGGTAATCAGTTCTACTGAAATGTTCTCAGTGCTATTTGTAAAGCAATCTGTTGAACTTGTACATAAAGTAATTTGACAAATAACCGCTATAGTGTTTTTATGTACATTACAGAAGTGACAACTTATGCTACTCTAAACTTGAAAGCTCATTCCCAGATACTAATAGAGATTTGAGTGATTACTTACATGTAGGTCATTTATGAGTATGACAAGCCAGGCAAGCTTATGGCTTTACAGGAACAATAAAACACTGGTGCCATCTCAGTCATATATTCTGAAGTCAGTGAAAGCCACACGCTATAGATAAACAACTTTTGCACTTTCCAAATAGTTTTCCAACAAATCAGATTCACATTTCATGTAAGGATGCATTCAGCAAGATGGTGTACATTGACACTGTCCTGTTACGGTAGCACTCATTTCAGTATCGCCTCCCAGACAGACATTATGCCTGAAAATGCACCTGAAGCATGCTTCCTTACTATGTTTTCATGACTCTTATGATGCTCAAAACTTATAGGTGACAATGCATAAATCAGTACTGAAGGGAAATATTGCTTGCCTGCATCTTTTTGGTTAATAGCAGTGATATCTGTGAAGAATGTATTACAATGGGTTAAAACTTTGGAACTATTTAATTTTCCTAGATGAACAAAGCGTTTTGTTTCTGATAATAAAATAATATTTACTTTGGTGCTGTAGAACTGTTGACACAAAAATACATTTTCAACTCATCTTGGTGGAGCTGCAGGTACTACATCAAGTTCACACTGAGATTTGTCTGTAATTCTGACTGCAAGAGACAGTAGAAGAGCAAGAGACTGCATTCTTAACAAAACACTTTGTAATGTTTCAGAACAAAAGAGAAGTTTGTGTTCACAAAACCTCAAGCTAAAAATAAGCTTCATGCAAAAACTAAATTTATCCCCAGGAAATGGTCAGATTTCATGGAGTGCCTTTCTAAGTGTCTGGTATAACAATTTCTCTGAGATTGCATGGACCCGATCACTATTTTTTTTAAAATTTGAACTGACAATGGAACTCCTACCAATCACTAGCTGCAGTGATTAGCCCCTGTATATCCCTTATAAATGACAGAAATTCAGTCTAAGCCTTCATGGGATGTAATGCAATCCTCACATAATGCTGAAGTCTAAAGTTGCCAACATTTTATTTCTGAAAAGCTCCAAACTCAGTTTTCCATTTGTCAGTAGAAGACAGTTGTCGTCATTGTTGCTTGATAACAAGTATCCATAAATCTAATACACTCGATAAAATAAACTGAAGCTGATGTTCCTTACAGGTGCAACACAGGAGCTGTAACTCATTAAGGAAGACAAAAGTTGTGCCTCTAAGTCATCATTATGCCTTTGTGATCCTGGACGTCTCGGTAGCTGAGCTAGTTTTCAACACTTATCATTAACAACATAAGATTGCCACAGCCTTCTTAAACTGCTGTATGGATATCATAGCTACTTGGAATTTCTACAGTGCTATGTAATTGTGCAGCTTCTGATCCTGTCCAATCTAAAAAAAAAAAAAAAAGGACTGTAATTTGAATTAGTCCAGGCTGGTGTCCCAGTTCATCTCGTACAGCCAATTCTGTAGGGGGACCTCAGCAGATGCTGTTGAATATCATCAGTTACTCTGTCATTTGGTGTTTTGGATACACTCTCCATTTCTGATAGCTGACTTTAGTTTCTGACTCATAGCTTGTTACGGCTTCTAACCTGAGGATCATATGTCTGTTCCTAAGTGTTGAGCAGGATAGAGTGAAGGGAAAATATACATATGTGAAGCTAGAATTTTCCACGGACAATACCAGAGGGACGCCGCCATCTTATGGTCAGTGTTGGAGACAGCTTACCAGTCAGCCCAAACACCGAAACCTTTAGCCTGAACAAGTACATTCCTATCTTTTTAAGTGCTTGTCACCTAGTGGAATAAAATTTAATGCTTATATAGGCAAAAACTTTAATGGAAATCAAATCCCTTTAATGGCACCAGACAGGCATTTGGAATGCTGTCTGAATGCTGCAGGTTGTCAGGCATGCATTTTCATCCCAGCTAATTTCCATGTTAATGACTTGGGATAACTGAGAAGCTAGATATATAATGTCCTATAGTAATGGGTCAGAACAGTTTCAGCAAAACTGAAAATAAAATTTCTGGATGTAAATAAAAAGTAGTGTTCCTCCTGTACATTAGGCAAAATCTGTGCACCCTCACTTTTGACTTCTCAGGAAAATCTTCCATTTTCTAGAAGAAAGGAATGGACTGTGGCAGACTGTTCCCTACTGCTCACACTGTGGCTCACACCTCTCTCCTGTTTTCATTCTGCTTCTCTGCTGTGAAAGCCAGCACATGTGTGGCCACTCCTAGGGTGTGCTTGGCAAGCATCAGAGCACAGACGCCAAGCTCTGGAATGCGTTTTTTCCAGCATCAATATATGGGACTGTAGCCGTCTTCCTGGCTGGATTTCTTCATGCTGCTGGCTGGCTCCACATTTGGCTGCCAAAACTGCTGAAGGAGTTGCCAACAGGACTGATGTGAGGATTAGTCTGGTTTAGCTGTCCTAACCTTCAGGATGTCGTAATCTTTCAATTTCCCTTTCAGAAAGCAAAAAAAACCCCATCTTTACATTTAAGAACAAGATTCTAGAAGAATTTTGTTTTTTAGAGATCCTTTTTCAAGTGACTCTTTTACTGAAGGAAGAGGAAGTGTCATATATGTCTGAATTCTGCCTATGCTTTCTGAGCAGGCCACAAATTTATCAAGTTCCTTCCTTGACTTGCTCATAGCTAAATGGGAGAATCATATTGCTTTCCTCATTTCTTCAAGACTGGGAATTTTGAATATTTTAAAGTTGGAAACAGGCAGAAAACCTTATTTAGGTCTCTAAAAACAGCATGTATGAACAAGTTATGTTGTTCAGCTTATGACTAAAGCAAGAATGCTGAGAAGAATACGAAAGAATACTGAGACAGGGACCTCTGCACCTTGAACAAATGTACCAACCCAAACTTCTCTCTGAATGTTTTATATGCATGAGATAACCATGATAGAGAAAGAATATCAAGATCTGCCTGAGCTGCCAGGTAAAATACCACAGCCCAAAAGCAGATTGAAAGTATTGAAAGATACCAAAGTGATACCTTTTCTTTGCATCATGGCTATATGAAAGGTGTGTGGATGATGTACATCCTGAAAATGGGCCAATAGATAGCACTTCTCACTGCATTTTGGAGGTCTGAAAGACACTGTAGCTTATTGAGGCAAAAGCCATTATAATGTTCCTTTGCGGATGATGCTGTTCTGTAGTGCTTGTATTCAGGGCTATGCTTACAAGCCACAAGACAATCCATCATGTGTTCACTCCAATATCTCTAGTTTCCAGCTGAAAAGTGTCTTTGGTACTAATTTCCATGAGAACATCCATTGTTGAGCATAGTCATGCACTGCAGAGGTGAATCCCCTTGGCTGTCTCTTTGTGCTTTGCAAAGTTCTTACATATTTGGTGTCTTCAGTCCTTCCTGGAGCACTGCCTGGGGGGTGGTGTTCCTCCATTCCCAATGTGAAACAGACTGTAATTCGCATGGACTGTTCCTCAAGTTTTTTCAGAAGAATAGAAGTTGGGAAATGTTTCCACCAGTGAAGCGGCTGGAAAAAGAAGGGGGAAAAGATTAAGAAGCCCAAATGCTCAAAAAATGAAGAACAGGGAAAAAGATGGAGGAATAGAAAAAGGGAAGTAGCAGAAACTGGATCAGAGAGGGCTGTATTTAGAGTCAACAAGGTTTAAACCTTGTGGTCTTATGTGCAAATCACACCACAGGAACATTGCAAAACTTGGGCCTATACATTGGGCCCCATAGACCTTAAGACAGCTCTGGAATGATGTACTATTTGACAAGTGTTAGAGGGAAATGTAAATAGCTAGTGGTTTTCCAGAGGCAATGGCAAGGAAAGAACAGTGAAAAGCACAAAAAACCCACCCTACAATTAACTTAAGACTGTAGAAATCTTCATCCATTTGTTACTAAGATAGAAGATTGTTCCTAGGAGAAAAAAAGGATCAAGTGGGATTCATTTTAGAAAGATCTTTTTATTCTATTTTCTTTTTCTCGTCTGGAGATGATAGGAAAAATAAAGGAACATTTTATTTTTTGAAAGGGCTTAAAATAAGCTGAATTAAAAGAAATATTGGGAGGGTTTCTTTAGAATGGGAGAGGGATACAATAATGAATTAAAAGAATGCAAGAAACTTTAAAGAGCTGTGAGGACAGAGGTGACATTTTATTTTATAGGGTATTCATTGTCATGTCTGTGGCTGGGGCCATGAAAAGTGGGTGTGTACTTTTGGGTAAACATCAAAAGTCTGGGAAGTTCTACTGGATGGTTCCAAAAGTTGCTTATCCAAACCAATCTGGTTTGGAGTGAATAGCTCTTCTTGCAGTTCATTTCTGTTTCTTCTTGTGGTCAAAAACAGGATGCAGAGAGGCAAAATGAAAAAAAAAAAGAAGAAGAAGAAAAGATTACTAAATGTTTTAACAGCCTAAGAAATTTTGGTTTGATTTTCCTTTTGAGGTAAAGGTTCAACTCAGTTCTTTCTCCAAGTTAGTCTGTTAAACCGAGACATCAACATACTGAGTATACTAACTAGTGATGGGGTGTTTGTCTGGCTTAAGTATTGCAGTACCTACTTTTGGTCCAAAACGTTGGTAACTCAGGCAACGCAAGCAAAGGGTCACTGTAACCATTCTGCTAACCAGGTATATTTGACATATCTTTTCAGTAATTATAGTAAATTTTGAAGAAACTTATTTAGGACAAGTGTCAGTAAAACAGCATCCAGCTGCAGGCTGTGAATTCCCTACAAAACTGTCAAGAATATGTCCACAAAGATCAAGTATTGTGTCTGTGATCTGATGTAGGTTCCACAACCAAAAAACACAAAAGAAAATGTACTAGATTTGGTTTTAAGGGTGCACCTGCATTTAACAAGTAACTCTCGAGATCACAAAAAATGTCTTTACAGATTTATTGATTTGCTAATTTAAAATAAAAATATAACGAGAAAATTAGTCCCATTCTTTACTGGCACATGATAGATTGTACTGGATTACTCTGAAATTAATAAGCAGGTATATAGTCATATGAATTTTGAAATACTAAATGTAGCTGTCCACAGTTACAAAAGTGAGTGAGGTTTTATTCTACACCCCTAGAACTTTTGATGTGATTTCACTTTGCTTTGTTTATCTACAAGATGGGAATTAAAAACACTTTTACAGTAAATTCTGTATTTGCAAAACATTTGCATCTTAATTTTAGAAAAACACTCATACTGAAGTGTGGGAAGCCTGACATTACTTTCTTCTAAAAGGCAAGGTAGGCAAAGCTAGAGGTTAGAAGCAGGTCCTTGAGGTGAAATGTCAAATTTGCCAAGACCTTAATAAAATCCTGCAAATACCAAATACTTTGTAAACATTAGCAGTGGGATAAGAAAAAAAACCCAAAACAATAGTTATATCAAACACATGAAAAAACCTGAAAATTTCCTGACCCTCTCACAGTTATGACAAACAGAACAAATGTGGGAAAGGGGATAAAGGATGAAAAAAAAGAGAAGAAGGTGTAAAAAAAAAAAGGAATCAAACAGAGGGAGGTCAAGCTTACTGACATGCTATTCATACTTAGACAGTTAGTCTACAAGTTGAGAGGACACACAGGCACAGCTTTGAGCATATCCCTCCTGCTTGTCCAAGGGATAAGGGAAATTTAAAGAAGTGTAGGAAATGTCTCCAAATACATACTAAGAACCATGTAAGACAGAATGAACACGTCTAAGTCTTTCCAAGTAGAGCCTAACCGGACACCTTCCTCCTGTTGTGAATTGTCTGGGAAATACACAAAATATCTTTCACTAGAATCCACCAGCTGATTAACTGACATAGGGCTTCATGATGCACAATTTAGAGCTTGTCTATACTAGCAAAAATAACTGACACAGTTTAAGGTTGGAGTTTTTTGCCAGAGTGAACAGACAAATGCATTTCAGTTTGCATGTGCAATCTTAATGAATCCAGTGAGCATTTTTTAAATAATCATTTGACATGCACGTTGCAACGTGCCCATTTGTTGCTGGGCTTCATGCATTCTGGACTCTCTTCATAGAACTCTAGGACTTGTGGTTAAATTTAGTAGCTCTAAGGACTTCTTTTCTGATAATATATAATTCAATATTTTTTAATGAGCCTGTGACATTTTGAAATTCTGTGGTAGTAGCATTTCTGAGTATGGAAGTCCTCACTTATTAAAATGAATTAATGTATTTCAGATTCATTAGCAACCATACGGACAAGTATCTTCAGATGAGTAAGAGGAATGGCAGACAGACACTTGGTTCATTGCTGTGTTGCTATAACAGTTCTGTTTGAAAAGCAGGAGCTGAGAACTAGCCAATTAGCAGTTTTACTTTAAATTTCCTCAGGCTGCTTAGTTTACTTAGTTGTGATGCTGGTGGGATACGTTGTGAGGATGACCAACAGTGATGTCAGAATTTCAGAGTGAGAAAGGCTTCCATGGCAAAGAACAGAATTAACTGTATGCCGTTCATTTTTATGAAAAAGTTAGGCAATTGACCTGTTTCATGTCTTACCTTAAAACAACAGGGGCTCTTGTGGGATGAAACCATCAGCAAATTAATAATGAGTTAAACTTACTTACTTAAACTTACTTCAACTTGAAAGCATCTAAACACTGCATAATTACTGTACAGTGTGGCCCTAGAAATCTGTGATTTTGTGATTGTGTAATATGCCACTAACCAGTACAACTTTACATCCCTGAGTTGTGGATCAGATGGGATACATACTCCTTAAGCATCCAGACAGTTTCTATTTAAAGGAAAATGTAACCATTTAATTCTTTTCACAGGAGAGCAACTGTCTGCTTTTAGTAGTCATCATTCACAGGATTTGTTCTAGGTCAAGTCAGAAATCTTAAATCAAAATGCTATCTTGGGTATGTAGTAACGGGGTTTACTTTTACATTTTTTGCTTTTTTTTGTGGGGTGGTTTGGGTTTTTCTAGTAGTTCATACAAATTTCTGTACATGAGAGCATACTTTACATTGTAATTTTTTTCCAAACTGCAGTCACACAATGTAAAGCAAGTATTAACGAAATTCTGAAGGAGAAAAAGGTAGCTATTTCTCATAAGTTTTCCATTTCTAGAATGCTAGAAATAAGCCTGAACTATCATGATTGGATCTCTTTTTCTTCCTGGAGATTCCCCACAGTTAGAAAAACAAGGAGCACTGCAGACTCATTCAGACTAATTTATACCCACACAATAATGGATTCTTTGGGACTCTTTCTACTTGTGTTTGCAAATGGAATAGTGAATTTTCAGAAACACAGATATTAACTGGTTCATCAGGCAGTCAGATTGTAAGGGAAAATATAGACAGAGGTAATAAATTCATAACAAAAGGTTGGACAAGGACACCAAGCCTGATGTCTTCATTTTCATGGCTCATACAGAAGCAAGAAGTTTCTCTTCTTCCCTTTCAAACCAGCAGGGAAAATCTGCTAGAATCTTTTCAGTTCACAGCTGTAGAGTTAGAGCAAGGCAGGAAAGCCACATGGTCTTAAAAACAGTAAAGATTTGGGTAGAGAAAATGTTCTTCCTTTGCTACTAGATGTCCCTGGAAGAGCTGAAAGGCTGTTTTGTGTGAGCTTGATGAGGAATTGAGCCAAAATCAAAGTGTTGATAGCTTTGGAGCCTGCAGTTCAGCCTACTTCCTAATATGTGTCCATGCAATGAGCTTCATCTTACAGAATTAACCATGACATTATCATGCAGATAAAACCACAGACAAACAGATAAAATGAATTTTGCTTATAATCTATAAGAATTATAGATTCTATAAGAATTAGAAATTTTAATTAGGAATGAAGATTATAAATAAATAAAAAGAAATGTAAGGCTTATAGATTACAGATAATAAATATAGATTTTTGCACATAATATGTTCAGCTGGGGTTACGGTCTCTTCTGGTTTTTTGATTGGTTTGCTTTTGTCTTTTTTCCGAATAGATGAACAGACAGCTGAAAACAGATGGCTGGATGAGAGAAATTAGAATTATCTTGCCTTTCTATTTTCATATCTACAATAGCCAGCAGAAAAAAAAAAAAAAAAAGAGAGAGAGAGAAAGAAAGATGCCAGATGTGTGTCCTAGCATGCTGATGTGAAGGAAACTTCGCAATGAATGTTGACATTTTGGCATTCAGGACATCGTTCTGACTGGGGTCTAAGTGGTGGAATGTCAACAATCTTAACTTCCTCATAGTAAAATATTTGCTATAAAGTGTAAATAAAGACTATAGAGTTTTTTCTTCACATTAGCTTGCTGAAACATCTGGATTTGTGTTTATATTGGTTGGCATCACAGGCTTATCCTTCAAAGTAACCTGCTTTTATTTTTTATTTTCTAATGGAAACTCTCAAACATGTTTTTCTAAGTAAGACAATATCGTTTGACTATAGGAATAATCTTAAATATAAAGTGAAAAAATACTAGAATAAGGCCCAGCTGAATCTGTAGGATGCTGATGTGAAAGCAGGGTGAAATATAGATGATATGGCACATACAAAAAATGTTTGTATTGCTGTCTGTAGACAAAGAACCTTTTGTCTGCAACTGCTGAACTCAGTAAATAAGAGTAGGTATCTACTTCCTTTATATCTACAGTCAATATTAGTTTTCAAACCCAGACTGGCTGATGGAGAAAACACACACAAATGTCTGACACAATTCACTAATGACACCACACCTCCAGATCTTACAAGACCTTGGCAGTATTTTTCAAACAGCAGCTCCTTTTTTACCCAACTAACAGTGCACTGAAACAGCAATGAGAGTCCTCATGAAACAATCACTTCATAACAGATAATCAGGACACCTCAAACTCCCAAGCTACCACCAGCAGATTGAAGGCTACCTTACTGTGAGGTTCAAAAAAACCAAACCAGGTAATCTTCAATATGAAACCAATGTATTGCTGCATTCAGCCTTGATAAATATTTTGGTTTTGAAGCAACTATACGTACATTGGACCAGAATAGTTTAGCCTGACATGCACTAGAAAAGACAAGCATAAACCACATTTTCCAGTCCACTGATATCCACCTACTGCTTTGATAAACTATATCACATGGAACAAAATAAAAAGCAACCTCACTGATCTACTGTAAATAATGTAATGAAAGGAAACAGACATGTTTCCAGACTACTAATTTAGGTTGAATCAGATATGACCAAGGCAGTCAAGGTTTTAAGATACAAGGGCTTTCTTAAACAAATTTTATCTGTGTTATCTTTTAATATGTCTTGCTACATCTAGTAAAATAGTGAATAAAAGTAATTACTCTCAAATTATGCTATACCAAAATTAATGTCCCTCAAAATGGACAGTCTAAAAAAGGGAGGTGGTTGCAGAGAGTCAAACCTAAATTTTAACAGAAGACTTAGTTTAGCAAACATTCTGAAAAAGGGAAGTGTTTCAGAGAGAGACTGTAAAACAAAAAGAAAGATGACAACCCTTTTACCTTAGAGTAAACCTGTGTAAGGTCCACTCATAATTGATTAATGCATGTACATCTCTCTAACCTGAAAGACAGGACAGAAATACAACAGAGATTTGAAGGATGTGTTTCTAAAAAGTAGTGAAAGGCCTGGAGACTGTTTCTGTGATTTTTATCTGATTACTTTTCTACTAGACAGTGTGGTGCAATTTGGCTATTAGAAAGACCGGTGACTTTGCTGAACAAAAGCAAGACTTTCACTACCTTCATTTTTAACAAATATATTTTGAGAGCACCAATAAATTATTAAAATAATGCAATGACAGAAACTAATACCTGGTTCTAAACATTACAGCACACACTTAAATGCATACACTTATATGCATGCACTTAAATGCAACTCTTCCGTTGTTTCATTTAGTGATATTTCTACCTAATAGTTGAATTTGAGACACGAAGAAGCCACACAACCTTGGCTCACATTATACAGGTTCATAAGTGCTCACAACTGTGTATTATATTTGAGTTTATAGTTAATCACACCAGTAGATTTTTTTATTCCCTGGGAAATTATGAAAAAGAGTAAGATTTTTTTAGTGGCTGTGTAGCTCCAGATATTAGGACAGAAAAATGCAGAAGAGTAGACATATTTGTACTACCCACAGAATCATTTGGAAGCCACTATCTATTGCTTTACGTAGGTTTATATACGTCCATTTAAGAAAATGCTCATAATTTAGGCATAAATAGTTCCTTTGCCTGTTTAGTTTTTGTTATGGAGTAAAACAAACCTCTCACACTTTTACTGACAAAATGAAGTTTTGTCTCAGGCAGTTGCTGCTCACTGTCATGCAGTTTGACCCAGGGGTATCCTTCAGACTGAAGAAAAACATGAAAACTCCTTACCTAAAGCAAGCCTTTGCCTGTCAGCAGCTATGGTGCTTTAACTTCAGACCAATAAGGTGTTACTGAATTTGCAAATTTTTATCACAAAAAGCTTACTTCATCAGATATTGATTAATTTTAATGTTAAAAAGGATCATTTTTTAAAGTTCTTTTTCTTCCATTGCAGAAAGCAAATCCTAGCACTTGGACCCTTATAACAAATGTATGCAATGCTCAAACCAAAACAATAAAACCAATGCTGAGATTCCTCTTTGAAATAAAATTTATTGGGAAGAAAAGTATGCTATGTGCAAGTTCTCTTTTTTTTGTAGACAGTATCATTATTGGCTTACTCATTTACTGACTACAAATAGTCATCTGACTGCAGTCTTTTTTCTTTTCCATTCCCAAGATACTTATGGCATTTTAATGTGCTTAATGTACATGTGTATACATTTCTGTATAAAAATTAGTGATATGCTGCTGGGGACTGTTAGTCTGTCTGTTTATTTTACATGTGTATATTTGGATGAGAAATATTTTAGTTATTAAACTTCATGCCAATGAAAAATTAACTTCCCTGTACATTTTTATACAGTAGATCTTGTATTATTTTTATAGTCAGAAAAGTTGCTGTAAAAATGGTTCTGTTTATAAGCATACCCGTTCCTGTGTGTCTTCAAGTCAGTGGGAAGCTATAGGAACAGGTCTGTAGTCAAAGAATATATTTTGCAGACTTTACCCTAGGGACACCAGCATCTATTTTCCAGCTTTCTAAAATGCTTTAGCTTGAAAGAATTCCAGCTTAGCATAAAAGTGTATTTCAATTTATTAGCAGCACTCTAGTCATCAATAAAAGACACTTCAGCTTTCGGACATCTGGATTCAAGACAGTGATACTCATTACATCTGTTAACTGTGTAGCAATGGAATAGGCCCTAGAATTGTAAAGCAGCTAGGAGCTTATGTCTCTTCCTATGGCATAGTCAACACGGCATGTGGGAGATAAGTGGGCAGTGCAACGCACACTAGGAGGCTTTTCCCATCTGCAGACCTTGATGTGAGGCAAAGAAATTGATAAAGAATTGAAAATAAATCAGGCAAACCTCGGGCTTAGACAAAGGGAAAGATAAGAGCCGATTGGACTCTCACCAAGTGCCAAAGGAAGAAAATTTCACTGCCATTCACAAGTGAGTGATAGCTGACTGTTGGCCTGGCTTCTACTCAGGTATAAAGTTTCCAGGGAGTGGAGTCTGAAGACAATTATTTTTCTCACACAAATGTCTTTTTCTACCACAGCAGATAACCAGTCTGGGTACCTACCTGAGTTAAATTATTAGTTATTTATAAGGGAGGATCTGTTGTAAGTAAGGGTTACATTTTTGCAATGTATTATTCTTACTGTTCATTTTGGACTCCTTAGGAATGCCACAGATAATTAGTTTTTTCTTGCTTAATTCTTGTCTTGGTTTACGCACATTGGTTTGTTTCTTTTAGTAGCTAGTTGTATACAAAATCTGCATGCTTTACGAATTCTTCACATGTGCTCCTAGATGTCCACAATATTGACTACAATACTGTCATGCTGAAAAGTGCTAAGAAAAAGCATAGGGGTAGGCAGTAATCTTACAGGTCAGAGCAAGCTGGTGCCACTTCTGTGACAAGGCAACAGACAGTCTGTACTCCAAATACGTGGGAGAAGAAAGTACTTCAGCACATTTAGAGCAAGTCCACATGATCTTTGCAGATCAACCAAGTTTCTGCCTATGCTTCAACTCATCTGGACGCCAGCCAGCTCTCAATTGGAAACTGCTGTGAGTACAGTGCTGTGCCCAAGTTGATAAGTCTTGCACAGAGACTGACTTCAAGCTCAGAGCTGGATCACAACTGACAGACAGAGCCAGTTTAATTCTGTCTGGAAAAGACTGAGCAGACATAGCTTTAGGGAAAAGGAAATCTGAGATTATATAAAGTCTATGGATTAGGATTTTGCACAGCATAACTCCCTAGTGGGAGCTCCAAGAAGGGGAACACTACCCAGATGGGCATGAATGCTCTAAAGCCTGCTAAGAACAAAAAAGATCCATAAAATAGCTGAGAGAGCTGAACTGGGACATCTCTAATTGGGTGCCTTCTACAGATTGACCAATCACAACTACTTATTGGAACATATTTTCTCATTCTCATTGAAAATAGACACAAGAACATATATTTAAGATGAGTCCCAGGGCCCTACATACAGTCTTTATTATCTATATGTGTGTGCATGTGGTGGCTCTTCTGTTTCTAAGGCTTGTTTACTAAACTATGTACATTTATTACAGTAGTATATTTTTGATACAGACTACAATAAAATGACAAAAATATTGACAAAGCCCATTTTTTAATTGAAATATGCTTTAACTTTTAAAAATCACTTAATAAAACTAAAACTTATTTGAAAACTAATTGCAGTCATGGAAACATTACTGATCATTATAATGCCCCATATGTAAAAAAAGATTTTTTTTCTCTCCCTTTTACATGCTGAGATATGTAGCTCTATTAAAAAATGTGCCTTTTCATCACCAAGCACTTCACTTTTGAGGCATGTTCAGTGTACTTGATAAATATATCATTTCAGAATTTACTGTGCTGTCTACTTTCTTATAACCAATGACAGTGTTGTTGAAATGGCACATGAATAACCCTTTTTTATGGAGGAATCTATTTGGTTACTAAAAGGTCAATTTTTCTTTGGGGAAATAACACAAGTGCTATTGAATGCTAGAAAGGAGACTATCAAGTGATGGGCTAGACAAGGTTCTTTGAGGTCCAGAAAGGCTGAAGAGAAGAGCTCCACCATAGCACTGGAAATAAAAGTCAAAAGCCAACTTTACATGCGCACCACAGTACCAAGGCAAGACATGGGATAAATAAGAAAACAAATTTGTGTGGATCCTAAGTGTGCAAGAATTGTGTGGCTAAAATGTGTCTACAGGTGTGTGTGTGGTTATTTGGTTTTAATTTCTGAATTTTTTTACTGAAGTAACAACAGACTTTATTTCTGAAATAACGGACAGAAACATCTATTTGAGTAATGCACAACCAATATGATACACCCCAAACAGACCAGGTTAAAAAAATATCGGTGTAGCCAAAGCTGATATAAGAATGTGAAAAAAATGCTATTCAAGAAAATGTTCAAACAAGTCAAATGATGCAACTCAGAACCTTTAATATCAGAGTTGAGCCTGTATTGATGTTGTGGTTCAACCCCAGCTGGCAACTCAGCACCATGCAGCTTCTCAGTCAATCTCCCTACAATGGGGTGGGGGAGTAAAAGTGAGAAAGCTCATGGGTTGAGATAAAGACAGTTTAATAGGTAGAGCAAAAGGTGTGCACACAAGCAAAGCAAAGCAAGGAATTCATTCAGTGCTTCCCATGGGCAGGCAGGTGCTCAGCCATCTCCAGGAAACCAGGGCTCCATCACGCGTAATGGTGAATGGGGAAGACAAACGCCATCACTCCAAACATCCCCCCCTTCCTTCTTCTTCTCCCAGCTTATATACTGAGCATGATGTCATATGGTCTGGAATACCCCCTTGACCAGTTTGGGTCAGCTGTCCTGGCTGTGTCCCCTCCCAGCTTCTTGTGCAGAGCAGAGGAAGCTGAAATGTCCTTGATTAGTCTAAGTACTACCCAGCAACAACTAAAACATCAGTGTGTTATCAATATTCTTCTCATCCTAAATCCAAAACACAGCGCTATGCAAGCCACTATGAAGAAAATCAACTATATCCCAGCTGAAACCAGGACAACTGATCAAAATAATAGTTTCTTCAATTTAGTTTAATGACTCAACAACTATGTCATAATATTAGTGGCTTTTCTCAGGAGTGTTTGCAGCTCATAAATAAGTGCTGAAGCTCTCTGGAAAGTTTGGAACATTGTATTTTACAATTAGGTCTGTACAAGGATGTGTTTTTTCAGCTTTGTTAATGACCCAAATACTTGATTTTATCATGAAATAAAACAAACGCTAAAGTTTGGGTTGAACAAAGTTGAGGTGGATTGAAAACTGGCTGAATGGCCAGGTGCAGTGGGTGGTGATCAGTGGCATAAGGTCTAGTGGAGGCCAGTAACTAGTGGTGTACCCCAGGGGTCTATACCAGGTCCAGTCCTGTTCAAAATCTTCATTAATGATCTGGATGGTGGGGCAGTCTGCACCTGCAGCAAGTTTGCTGGTGACACAGAAATGGGAGGAGAGGCTGATACACTGAGGGTCATGCTGCCATCCAATGGGACCTCAACAGGCTGGAGAAATGGGCTGACAGGAACCTCATGAAGTTCAACACAGAGAATTGAAAAGTCCTGCCCCTGAGTAAGATCAGCTCCATGCACAATATCTGCTGGGGGCTACCCAGCTGGAAAGGGACCTGGGCACCAAGTTGAACATGAACCAGCAATGCACTTTGGTGGCAAAGAAGGCTACCCTGGACTGTATTAGGAGAAGTGTCACCAGCAAATGGAGGGAGGTGATCTTTCCCCTCTCCTCAACACTGGTGAGGTCACACATGGAGTACTGTGGCCGGGTCTGTGCTCAGCAGTGCAAGAGAGACATGGACATACTGGAGGGAGTCCAGTGAAGAGGTACAAAGTTAATCAAGCATCGTATTTCTTCTGAGGAATGGCTGAGTGAGCTGGGACTGGAGCCTGGAGAAAAGAAGGCTCACAGGAGATCTCATCAAGGTATATAAGAATTTAAAATTTTTGTTCCTAGTTGAAGCTTTCTCTTCATTCTTGGTGAGTTAAATGGAGACTCAGTGGAAGGAAAGCTTTAGCATGATTAGCAAAAAGGCACTTATATCTATGCCCTGTGCTCTCATCACAATCTCTGCTGGATCCTTACATATGGTATTATGCTAGAGAAATGGCATAATCCTCTCCCCCGATTCTCTCTACACACTCATAAAATCTAATCCAGATTCATAGAGCCATCAACTGCACTAACAGTGGAGGAAGTACTCATTGATTGAGAATTACACTTTTGAACAGGAACAGAATATGATTGTTGAAGAACTTTCTCTGCTCATTCAGGGGGTCTACTGCATCTTAAACGTAGAAACAATTTGCCTGTACTGCAGTAAGACAGCGACAAGATGCTACAAACATTCCTCCTGTGTTTCACTAGTGTTTGGCTCAGAACCACTGATGGACACAATGTTAGTAGGTTGTAAGAACTTGCTCTCTGCATTTACCTCCTTCCCTTCAAGATTCTAGGGCACTGCAATAAAAAGGAGAGAACAACAACAAAAAGAAGACAGACATAAGTTCTACCTCAGTAGCTCTGGAATCTCACCCTGTCCATTTTCCTCAATAAGAAGTGTTGGCAAGAAACCAATTTCTGAATATAAACATAATTAAAAGAGCTCATGAACTTAAGCTACTGTGCAGGGGGAAAAAAAGTGACAAAACCACATTTATTTTGCTGGTCCTGATACTGTGCCTTGTGACCCAAATGTGATTTGTTGACTGCTGTCAGTATCTGAGAATGGGTGGAAGGGCAGGTATAAATCTATTTCTTAGGGTCTCCCTAATAATATTTCAAACTCCCAGATTAACTCTGGCGATGATGAGGCGATCACTACCTGCATGACTGCAGACAGCATGAACAGCCTCTGTAAAATTCATGATGCACTGAAATACCAGGCATGAAACTGAATTCATTGCCAGGTGTGGCTTTTGCCCAAAGGTTACCAAAAACGCTGTTTCTGGTTTTCCTGAAACTAGTGAATTGTTAATCTGCTAAGTACCAACACTGATGGGCATTCCCAAATTAACTTGTGTGTTCTGGCAGAGAGCCTCAGCTCAGTCACCAAGATAGGAACCTATAAAAAATTGTGATTCAAGAGTCTGACAAATTGTATGGATAATGCTGGAATAAAACCAGTTCTATAGCCCAGTAACATCAAGATTTAAAAAATGCATAAATGTCATTGAATGCCTGCTCACCTAGGGTCCATATTGTCTTTGGAGCTGCAAGTCTTCTCCTGGTACAGTTTTTGTTCACAAGTGGTGCACTTTCCTGAAAAGCAGGGACTGCAATGAGTTGGCATTTTTTAGCAAAACATGTTTTGCTACAAAGTTATTGGTCTGCTGTTTTAAGTAAGGCATGACTTAATGCTTGGCATTATTTAGCTATTAAGCTATTGACCAATTTCCATCTAAGTGGAAAGCAGGGAGGAGGTCCAAAGAAAATCAGTGGCTTCCCCTAAGGAAGAGGATGTTGTACCATGCTATCTGCTGACTAGTTGATTGGCACATAGCTGACTCTGCCCAGCCACAGCATATCTAGTGCAATGGTTGGGGAACAACATAGGGACTAATATCAGGGATGGGGTTAATGTGGAAGAATAGCATCAGGTCCAGGGACATAATCACAGGAAAGCAGATTCCTGTGCTTTCAGGATATGTTCTACTTTACTTCTGACTGATACCTTTTGTTAGGAAGCCTGAGCTATTATGGTGTACATTAAAATAGTCTTGACTCAGTAGAGCATTTGTGAAGACACTTTGGCCAAACCTGATAAAACCATCTCCGAAAGCATTATTTTTGCAGTGCATCTTGCACCTCACTCTGTGTTGAGAACTGCTAACACGTGCCTGCCTCAAAAATGAGCTGCAGTGCATTAGGAGTATGTGTCTAGGTCTACCATCCCTAGTGAACTCTATAATGGGACAATGAAGTCATTATTTCTATTATTTCTTACAAATGCACCTGTTTGAGTTTGTTGGTTGGGGTTTTTTTAAGTAAATTTAGAGAACTGTACAGTGATCAGAAGGGGCATTTGGAGGTCCAGTTGCCCACAAAAATCAGCGTCAACTTAGAAAACGTTGTCCAGGGTGCTGTCCAATGTCTACATATTGATTTAATAATTTTTATGTATGGTTTTTTGCATGAAACAGAGAAAAAATAATATTTGAAGGTTGAAAAACTAACTTTTGCAGTAGAAAATAAGTATTTCCTTTGTTCATAGTCAAATAGTGCAACTTATTGGCACGTGACATTTTTTAGATGACTAACTAAAAGCCTTCAAAGAAGTTGGGTGTATATTTTAATCAGCAAGCACAGTCTAAGTTATACTAACAAATTCAGTTAAAGTTTTAAAAGGGATAAAACTTCATGAAAAATTGCTAGCCTCCTAGGACATATGATGAAATATTTGTAGGAATGAAGATGCTTTCATTTCTGCTTGTTCTATGTCTTCAGGTCCTGCCTGGCAGTATGCAGTGCTGGAGTACTGGGCTTTCTCACCATGATGAACAAGACCATCAAAAGAATATGTCCCTAAACCATGTCTCCATTCCATGACTGTCCTGGCAAAAA
The DNA here is from genome assembly GCA_018403395.1 of Gorsachius goisagi. Classification (NCBI taxonomy): domain Eukaryota; kingdom Metazoa; phylum Chordata; class Aves; order Pelecaniformes; family Ardeidae; genus Gorsachius; species Gorsachius goisagi. The sequence goes on along the minus strand of BOSO01011953.1, from coordinate 744 downwards.
TACAAGGAAACATGATTTTTTTACTACTTTTGTTCATGGTGTGGCAGTTAAAGTGCTCAAGAGCATGAGGAATAGAGTATTTTCTGTGAGTTAGTGATTTACAAAAGTTGGTAGTCCGAGAATGGGAGTTACATGCCATTGCTTCCTTTTTCTAACCAGAGGTACCCATCAAGAGAAGTACTTTTTCATTTATTCTCATGACCAAGCTGGTAACGTTATGATTCAAAGTACATTAGTCCTGATAATATATAATATGTCATTTAATAAAGGTATGTTTGAGGCACAGTAAAGTGTGTGTTGAGATCAGGAAAGTAATTTCCCCCACTCTAAGTCAACTGCCAAACTGTCAAATCAGAATCTCTGCAAAATTTTGTTTTGGTAATAACTTCCACTTGGAAAACCAAAATAAATGTTTTGTATCTGGAAGTCTCAAACCAATCGTAATGTGTTGCTCTGGCCTGAAAGTTCCTGTTACAACTCCCTGAAGTAACTAGATTACCTAGGATATACCCAAATCCTCTGCAAGTAAGCCCTGGGAAAATACAGAGTTAACTTTGATCCTGGTGCCATACCTCTAGTCCTCAGAAACGTGTTTTCCCATTACTCCTGTCAACAGGAGTAACAAATGCACTAAATGAAGCATTTAAGCATCTGCCTCTTAAGCAAGGCTTATCATGTCAAAGGCACTTGAACTTGTATTTAGCTCTCTTGAAGAAGAAGGATCAAGAATGCAATGTTGAATTA